>APFE030341920.1:60658-79705 GCA_000404065.3 Pinus taeda | reverse complement strand
ACAGCATGGTCTTCTCTCCAGAGACCACTAGATTTTCTACTCCATTTTCAGGAACCATAGAACTATTGCACCCGTCAACAACAGTGCTACCTTGCAGCTTGTACAGAGTTCCAATCCGAACTCCCCGCATCAATACCAGCACTCCTCGAACCATCTTGTAGGTATCTTTCTCGAACACTGTCTTTACACCTGCATCATCCAACTTGCTTACAGAAATCAGATTTCTGGCCAACGCAGGAATATGCAGAACACCCGGAAGGGTTCTAACCCTCCCTTCCACCTTGCAACTTCAACTTTACTTTTCCGCAACCAATGATTCTAGCCTTCCTATCATCTCCTAGAAAGACATCACCACCATCATATTTCTCATACTCGCAGAACCACTCTCTATGGGGAGTGAAGTGAAAGGATGCACCTGAGTCAATCAACCATGCCTCATGATCTACATGTGTACTTGAAGAAGCCAAGTACACATCCCCACCTTCCTCTGAGGTGGTTTTCGCCTCTCAGAAGGAGCATCATCAGATCCCTTTCCTTTATCAGGAGCTTTGGATTTACACTCCCTTCTGAAGTGCCCTTCCTTTCCGCATTTCCAGCACACCACCTTTGTAGGTTTTCCTGGAGATTTAGATCTCCCTCTAGATTTAGATCTCCCACTCGATGACTTATTTTTGTTTATGTTCTAGGACCGTCCTCGTACAGACAAGGCATCACCATTTTGGTTGTCCATATTTTTCATCTCATCTCCTCCGTCAGCAAGGCTGAGACTATTTCATCAAACTGCAAAGCAGTTGCATTGCTACCTATTGCAATAACCAGACTATCCCACGAGTCTGGTAGAGAACACAACAAACTGATGCACTATCTTCATCTGAAATTTTAATATCAATAGATAATAATTGACTTACCACAGTATTAAACGCATTTAGATGCTCTGTCACCGAGTCTCCATCTTTCATCCTTAGGTTATATAGCTTTTTCTGCAGGAACAGTTTATTCACCAGAGACTTAGATTGGTACAAAGTCCCTAACTTGTCCCATAGAGCCTTCACCGTAGCTTCCCCTAATACATTCAACAATACTGAATCTGACACACACAATCGTATTGTGCTCTTTGCCTTTCGATCCAACTTCTTCCATTCTTCATCGTCACTCCCGTTGGTTTAGTACCCGGATCTACCGCGATCCACTGATCTTTATCCACCAACAGATCCTCCATCTTGAGTTTCCACAACTCAAAACTCTGACCATTGAACTTCTCAATCTCTATCTTTCGCTGCTCGCCATCTTCTTTCACCACCAGAATCGATCTCGCAGATCTCCCACTGAACAGGGTCTACCACAGGCCCGAGCGAAACCCCTCAGCAACAAAGGCGTCCCCTTTAAGCCAAAACAGCTCTGATACCAAATGTAGGTTTTAACCCCGTACAGAAATTACTTGCATACGAATTCTAAATCACAGGAAAAATAAAAATGCGAGAGCATAACACATAAAAAACATATAGACAGAGATTTCCCACTGGATCCCAAAACCGAGACTACCAGCTTGATTTTTCATTATTGTTCCTTTTAATGTTACAATACATATTTATACATGCCGAAGAATCCAATACCATGGACCGAAAACCATCGCGTCCAAAACCATAGACCGAAAACCATCGCGTCCAAAAAACAAGTGCGAAAATCATGCACAAAACCATAGGTGGGTCCGCCCAACCTAACATGGGGTCCAAAATCCCCTCAAACCCCCTGTTAACTATGTGGAAAGAATATAACACAACCCAACAGAGCCTTGAGTGAAAGCAACCCTATATTTAGCAAAGCATGTGAAGACAAGAAGATAAGAGGAACAACCAAAATTCCAAAAAATACCATCAGAAACTCCATCTCGTAACAAGCCACCCCAAAGGTCATCAGTAATTAGTTTTGAATAAGATAGGTTGTATCTATAGTGAATCTAGTCATTTTCATTTGGGGCCTTTGAAATTTGAACATGTGTATGTGTTTGTAGTATTGGTGTTGCTTCAAACCAAGAGTTGATTTTTACAATAGAATTCATCTACAAACTTTACACTTATTGATTTTAAAATTTAAATCACTCAAATTATTGCAAGAATTATTATGTGCTTTTCTTGAAGGAATTTCATAGAATACTTTTTTTGGAAATTAAAATAAATTTGAAGATAAATATTGCAATGATACCCATCAAGGTAGGGAGTTACTGCCCACCAAGGGGAAGTCAACAGTGCCACAGATCTAGACATACCATGAATAAAACAAAATTGAAAGTAGCCATGAACATCCACACAATGGGGATCTTAGAGTCACTTTCAAAAAATAACACACACCCACATGACTTTACAAGGCTATAAGGCACATTCTTTGGGCTTATATGGTGTGTCCAAATTTTTTGGAGTACCCCTGCTAAAAGAGGGGTAACATGACCTTGGGCTTACAATAATTCTGATAAATATTGTGAAGTGTTCATATGTATCCATCCTTACACGAGAGGTAGTAGGCCCAAAAAAGTGACCCATCTCCAACAAATGAGGGGAAAAGAGGTTTTGGTGCAGCATCCAGCCTCTAAAGGCCCTTCAAAGGTACTTCTCCTCTAAAAATCAGCCAGTAAACTCCCTAGGTGTCATCTAAAGTAAAAGAATGGGCTCCAAAGTAAACTATCCACCCTTAATGGTGGGTCTTCTCCTCCAATCCTATCAAGAATGATCCCAAACCCTCATACAAAATGAGCACATGGGCTTCAGAGTGGACACATCTAACTTTCAAGAGGTGGAACAACTATTCTTATCATGTACATGAGACCTCCAAGTGTCCACCAATGTGGGAAAAATATTTTAAGGTGAATTCTCAACATACAAATCTGCCAACAATACTCCCAAACAAGCTTTAGCTCTACTTCTTATATCTATAACCCACCTAAAATAGAGGTCAGCACCTAATTTTTGTAATGATGTGGGCCAGATCCATATAGAATAGTTGATTCAAAACACATTATAAATGAGTCCTCCATGAAATATGTTTCAATACAGCTTGTAGGTTGGCTCAAACAGGTCAACACTTACTCCTTTAAGTGGTTTCCACACAAGTATATATATAAAAAACCTAAGTGGCCCTTTTGAAGAATACAAATAGAAGTGCCTGGCCTTGCTCCTACAAAATCTGAAATAGGTACAAAGTATTGGCTTCATAGTTTATATAGAATTTTGATATCCCCGAGGTGGCTTGAGTTTGCATCTGATCCAAGCATTCTTCATTATGGAAAGGCTTTGCTACAATTTCCTGCTTCATTACAGCATATCACACCAAAATTCAGGCTTCAAGAGAGCAGTATTTCTGTGCTCTAGCTGAAAGTAGCCCAGAACACATTAATAGCATCCCTTTATACTGATTCAAGTGAAATTTCAGGTGTTTGCACCTTATTTCTTTTCAGGTGCTTGATAGGTCACTTGCCTTTATATACATCATTTCCAATTTGATGGTTTTTTTTATTCCTTTGGGATTTTCTGTCAGACTTTGACTTGTGTACTGAAGAATGCTTTTTTCTGTAATATAAGTGTAGCGTGTAGACCTTTCATTTTTGGTTTGATATGGACATTATCATTCTCTACTTCAGGACAAACTATCCAACCACACAGAACATTTGTGACCACATTCAAAAAGTCTTTGTTTGAATTCTGTTATGGCATCAAACTGCCTCCAAGCACAAGTTTTGTATGCCATGAAAACTCTGCAAGTTCCACTGCAAAGTTACTTTTGAAACATAGCCCATGTAACTTTATTTATGCACATTTGACCATTCATGATGCTTGAATTGAATTGAGAACCATACCAGTCATATGCCCTTTTGCATATTTTTTTCATTCACCTTATGAAAGTCATTAAAAATCATTTAGACCTTCAATTACCCCTATGATTTCTTGCACAAACCAAGGGGTAACCGTGTCAACATTGACACATTTATGGTGGTGGATGGTGATGGCTCCTCTTTGTTTCAAATGCTAATAAGGATGTTTCTCTTCCTCACCTCCATAGTTTTTGCTTTCGAGAGGACTAATCATTACTTGGAGGAATTTCTCTCTCAAGTATTATCTATTACCAACTCCACTTTCTAGGGATACTCTTTTGGGTTCCCTTCCTTTTCTATTTCATTATATACTCTTCTTTCATTCTTCTTAGATTTTAGAACTAGTTGATAGATGCTCTAGGCACTCCTTATTGATATTGTCAAATGTTGTCCTCCTAGTCCCATTAACATAGTTTGAAGTATTCTTTTGTAACATAGAAGGTCTTCCTCTCTTTTTTTGTTGCTGAGAAATGTTGTAGATATACTTCATAGATCAAATAAGTACATCATGGAACATGAAGGATTACAACAAATAAACAACAACGATACCCTAAAAGGTGAAGCTAACGGATTTTAGAGTCCCCCTCTCTTTTGTGAACTTTGATATCTATGGATGTTTTCTTGTATGTGTTTTTATAGATTGAGATTTTTAGGGTGTTTTTCTTGTATTTGTTTACAACAATGGCCAACACATGTTCCAAAGTTCGGGAACTAGAATACTAAACAAGATTCTAGTTACACATCTTATTTTGAGGGTGCCCATGTTGTTAGAGGTGCAAAGGATGGCCATGAAGTACAGTCTAGTAAGGAAGATGAGGGTATCAAATGCCAAATATTTGGGAACAAACTTGGAGTAGAGGGCATGTTCCCACCATCAACAACTAGGCAAAAATCACAGGGTGGAAACATACGAGCCAAGGAAACTGTAAGTATTTCATAATTTTTCCTTCTTGTAAATTGCTTTCAGTGAAAACTGACATAATTCAAATTTAAACCATAATTTATAATGTTAGAATACATGTAAGATAATAGTTCGAAATGTAGAAATAAGCCAATTGTTTTTATTTTTTCCAATTATTCACTAGATAAAGAGGTCAATAACACTAGTAAAGGGAATTTTTTTGCTTGTGGTTTAGGAACTCGCCCGGATTTATAGGAAATCACCTAATTTCTAGGAACTAGAGCATGCATGCACAAGAAGAAACTTGTTGGGGTTCTTATTAAGGCACAAATCAAGGAACACTTTCTCACTATTATTTTTAACAAGACATTGGCCATGGCTTCATTCAGGTTGGAACCAAAGAGAGGTTTTTGAGCCATCAAAGTGAGATCTCTAGCTGAGACACCATTAATGCCCTCCTTTTTGGCTTCAGCTTCTGCTATCAAAGATTGATTAGGTGAAATCAAATTCTCTTCTTCATCACATCCATGCTTGTCTAGTAGTTATTTTCAGTTATATGTCCAACAAGAATCTTCCTAAAGGGCCTTCAAAAAACCCGTGAGCTCAAAAAGTTTGGATTTGGAGAGGAACTTGGGGAGAACTTGGTCCCTCATTTTTGCCCTATTTTTTATGTGGAATATTGCCCTCACCAATGCTCTGCAACTGTGTATGGATTTGATTGTTAGCACTATATACAAGAGTGAAATGACCATGAGTAGAGAATATCAAGCCTCAAAAGACCTAGGACAAATCTCCAAACAACACCAACTAGCTTCTGATTCAATGTTAGAAATTTTCCCAGGTAGCTTTCAACCTAAGAATCTACTCTTAGAATCTATAGGGAATTTCCACATTACTGGTCTATGCAACCATTCAGATGAAATGCAACATAGATGTTTCAATATGCAACAACTG
This sequence comes from Pinus taeda, assembly GCA_000404065.3. Classification (NCBI taxonomy): domain Eukaryota; kingdom Viridiplantae; phylum Streptophyta; class Pinopsida; order Pinales; family Pinaceae; genus Pinus; species Pinus taeda. Next base: position 73,988 of record APFE030341920.1, on the reverse strand, counting down.
ATGTCTAGTGGAAAGTTGTCCCAGTTCACATCCAAATTTTGCAAAACAGCATACAAAATAACATTGCCACACAAAAACTACCAAGTTGCAAACTTAAATCACATTGATGAACCAGGAACGTGTGTTGTCCCTATTGTTAGGTTCCTATACCAATAGGAGTCATAATTTTGAATGAATAAGGTTAAGCCTTGTAATATTGTACATACCTTTTCTTTCTACAAATGTTTTCCATATTAAAAAATTAAAAAATGTAAAGAGGGTATGTCCTAAAAGAATAATCAAAGGACAAAAAGAATAAGAAAAGGTAAAAAAAATGAAAATATATGAACCCCAAAAACAAAAGAGACCATGAAAGTGGGCAAGTCAAAATGCCACTAATATTTACTTTTATGGATAATAATGATTGTGTGCAACTTGTTATTCATGCCACAATTCAAGGTAATCAAATTGTTTAATCTTGATTATACCATGCTTTGAATTTTATATTTATAGTTAGAAAATAAAATCTGACCAAACAGTTTAACCTTAGCAGATCACTAGATAAGTAGAGAAAATAAGGGGAGTTCATCAGTTTAATATGAGCCCTTGGATGATATAAGGTTAGAATTAGATAGTCTACTTTGTAAAATAAAAGGATTGATAAGGGTTTGCTAGCCTAAATGCACCCAAATAAAATGAAGAAAAAATGGTAGGGTAAGTAAAATGGGTAAGTAGTAGAAAGGTTGCAGAAATATCAAGTGATTACACAAAAGAACTTATGTCATGTTTAAATGCATCTTTCAAATGTGCATAAGCAGTAAACAAAACAAGGAAAATGATTTACAACTTGGTTTATTTAACATCCCCTTAGTCATTTCACCCCTCTACTTACTAATTTGTCATAAATAAGTTATAATTACTTAAAACCTTTAAGTCAAAGAGGCTCAGAGCATTTCTCTAACTTTTGGAGGGACCAGACCCTTGACTTAATGACTTAAGGACACAAGTGCTAGAATCCCCTTCACAAAAATTCATCTCCCTTCATTTCCCCTCATTAGTCTAGTAAAACCCCTTTTCCTAAGGTTAAATTTCATTTACCTAGGAAAAATAATCCCCCCCCCTCCACAATTAAACATATTTCATCCAAAAACCCACAAAATAAATTTATCCTAAGTATTGAATGTATGTAAAGCACGCAAATATTACATGCTACATTATGCTTAAGGAATAGTCACTCCGCTTATTTCATATTAATTTATAATTTTATTATATAAATCCCATATAAATTCCATTATCCCATATTAATTAATTACTTTATATAAATAACACAACCCCTAGTTTAGTTATAAACTATATACTTTACCCCATATCCCGACATAAGTAATTAATCCTGACATTTAACCCCACCCCATTGCCTAATCCTATCATTAAGCAGCACCTGATCACTTAACCCGGGATTAATTCCTAAACTAATCCCATATCGCCGAAGATTAAAGCTATGCCCCCCCCCCGAAAGCCTTTCCTTTATCCCCCATGCAATTCCCTCACCTGACTCCCACTTGATCATCTCCCCCCTCATCTGATGGCTTATATCCATATCGGTTGAACCCGATCATCGACCTTTACCCACATAATAAGGCGTTTTTCCCTGACCTCCCGAATGCTACATGTCGCACTCTAAGATAGAACAGGTGAGCCCTTCTAAAAAACCACCCTTGCCACAAAAGCGGTGCGATGGCCAAGAAAAACCACTTCCCCGCTTAACCAAAAAAATGCCAATTGTTCATTCATAAATGAACCCGCCAAAAATAATTGTTTTTCTATAAAAGGTTGCAAAGACCTCTTTTTTCCCTTTTCACTCATTTTTTCTCTGTAAACTCTGAAAACCATTGCGACTCCTGCAAATGCCTAACTTGCCACAGACCTCCAAATTCGCCCTAGAAGACGTTGTAGACAAACCAACTGACCTCTTAGTCTGTACCAGAACCGTACAAACATCTGTAGTGGCCACAAACCATCAATTTGAAGCCAATTCGCCCAATTCCATGTATTTCACCATAGAATACCACTCCCCTTTCAAATTTGGAAATGTTCGGCCTGTCAAAGTATTTTCATTAAGTAAAATTAATTGAAAAAGACTTTAAATTTAAGAAACTTGTAGCCAAACCCTCTGATAAGTTTCAAATTTGCATTGAAAACCTTTGAATAAACCCCCAGTGCCTAATTCAAATCCACAAGAACTGAAAAATGGCTGCCCCTGTTGCCATGGATGTCCGACCTATAACAACTCTACATTTAGACCTGGACCACCTTCCCCTGTCTAACAAGGACTTCCAAATTGAAGATACAAGTGCCTCAGAGCTCCTACTCAAAATTCATTGCGTGAGTAAAGATAGATACCTTAACCATTCAGATAATATTGACCTTTGGGAGTCCAATTTACCAAGTATTAGTTCCCCCAAGTACATAACTTCCCAGAAATTGTCCACATGTGCCATGCATGCTACGTCCCTAGCCATAGAGCCATCATGTCTCATGACCAAATGGTTTTGTTTACTATCACAACTAAATCCATCAATGAAATGCTACATTTCCAACCAGTGCCAAACCTAACCCCTCTCTCAATTGGACATCTAATAGACCAGTACACCAAGTTGAGTCCATTAAGATTGGCCCAGTTACTCCAAACTTTCATTGTAGAAGAAAAAATCGTTCCTAAAGATCCCCGTCCATATATGTCAGCTATTTTATCTACAAGGGGCAAGCATATTGTGACCATGATATCATGTATTTTGGGCTACACTACAAGTGAATACATTAATTATCTTATTCTTGCCTTCATGTCCATTTACACCCTAGGAAAACCTCCTGCAACCATGTATGATTATGCCCAATTTATAGGTGATAGAATACATGAGCAGTTTACTAAAATGAGCAATGAGAGAGTATTCAAATACTCATATGTATTATATCACCTATTTTTGTATTATCAGCCGGATAGGTTTCCTTTCACTCTCCAGAAGCTTGATACCGAAGGCCAGCCTATGCCTGTCATTTTTTGGACCCCACTATTCCACAAATTTGGATCACCATACACCTATTCAGATTTCATATATTCTTTTGTCCATCTAGTCATGACTATGCTAAAAGGAAGCCCTCCACCTAGGATAAGTCCAGAAATAAAAAGAGTCCTCCAACTTTCCATGAAAACCGAAGTGGGAGACTAGTATCTTTACCAAAACCACACAGAGATAATGATTTATGGTTGCCAACTTGCACCATATAAACTACCCAAATACCTCCACATGAGGTTATTTGCTCTAGAGTACTATAGGAAAATAATGAACTCTGATGAGATAATTTTGTCTTGGCCAAGAAGAGATCTCAGTTCAAAGTAAAAAACCAGTTAGGCCCCTTCATCTGCAATTATAGAGAGGCAGGGAAGGAAGCAAACCAAATTTTGTAGCAAATGAAGTTCCAGCAAAGTTTCATGTGGAGGTATGACCCAAAAGAATTCATGACCAAATTGAGAAAAAAGGAAAAGTTGGGACCTTATATCCACCGCCCCATACCATAGATAAAAGCATATGCCAATCAGGGAAAATTTTAGGGTCTAATATTTCCAGATGGGCTAATTTTCCATCCTTTTTCAAAAAACAAAGATTCGTCAATTCCCATTTTTCCTAAAAATGATTCGCCCAAATTTTATAAGAAAAAAATATTTTACCTTAAAAATCACCAAAATTTTATAGAGACTATATAGAATCATTATAAGTTTGAATATCTTTACTAAAATATCACCAAGAATTTTATAGTTCGCATATTATGGATTAATAAGATTTGCCAATGTTTCTAATCTTTAATGTAAATTTCCATCCTTAAAATTTTCCCTAATGCCAATCAATCTGAGTGGTTGGAGAACACTCTTATAGATAGAGATAGTACAAAGGTAGACATTGAAAATACCTTGATTGATTTAGAGAAGTAGCTTGATGAGAGCTCATTTCTCAGGTACCTGAACAACAAGAGCCAACCATGATCACCCCTCCTATCATGCAGACTCCCCAAATGATGAAATAAATCCTAAACGGAACAGAGAGGGAGCTTCCACTTCAGACATAGATACATCTAATACATAGTGTGAAACCAGTCACAGTAAAAGGCAAAGGTTCAATCCTGTTTCTGAACAGGAAGATATAGAAGGATCAACACAGGTGACCAACACTAATTTGGACAGAAGCAAGGGCACAACCCCATCTGGCAAGACACAAGAACCATCCACATCACAAACTTAGATGTTGGAAAGGCAGCTAAGTGTGGAAGTATCCTCATTCAGTAGGCCTGCTGACAAAGACCAAGACATAAAGGACATATATAAAGAGATTAAAATGATGAATGAAAAGCTCAAAGCTCAGACATATGCTCAATATCTGAAAATCACTCCCACAAATCAAATAAGGCTATTGTCATCTTTTGACATCAAGGAGGGAAAGCTTCAAATGTCCTTTATCAAACCTACAACACAGCAGACCAAGACATCATCAGATTTTAAGAGAGTTGACTTTGAAGTATTGGCAAGGGATATTCATCCCATAGAACAAATAGAATTGCATAAACATGCTAGAGAGATGATATACTCCAACCTTATAGGTAAAGCCATAGCTGCCCATCAGCTACAAAATTCATTGAATAATATCTCGACATAGTTTCAGTTGGAGAAGGCCTCCTCACAGGCCTAGGATACTAGGATTAAGTCTTTGGAAGACTTAGTTATTGAGTTGGGACATGATTTCAAAGATATTAAAGCTACAGAGTAGCTCATAAAGAAGAAAAACAATGATGTTGCTACACTTAAAAATCAATTAAAAATACCGTGGCTGCAACATCCTCAAACACTTGAAGTCATAAAGAGCCAAACCAGACATGAAGAGTTGATGGACTTGGTCCTAAAGCTTAATGATTAGTTAAGGGAGATAGAGAAGGAATTAGACACTTTAATTCAATTTAAGCAAAGTGATATTTCCACTACATCGGCAAATGTCATCCCTACAATATCTATAGCAGTCACTTCCACACTAGCAACTTCATTAGCACATATAGCTCCACTTTCCACATCATTACTAGTCACAATAGAATCTACATCAGCAGCAAGTACATCAGGGGATAAAGTAGCAGTGTTGGTCAGAGCCATGGAGGAAATGTCTATTTAATCTACATAAATGAACAAACTAAAAGAAAAGGTGGAAAGTTTAGAAACTGAAGTTCCACTTGAAAAACCACTCAGAACTGGCCAAAACTAGACCATACTGACTGCTCCATGGTCAAGGTGCGATGCATACTAACTGCTAAACTAGCCAAGTGCGATACATATGGAAAGAGACTTTTGTGGGGTGCAACGAGCGAGAATAGACAAATGGTAGAGGCAGTTTGCTAAGTGGATGAACAGGGAATCTTCTAGAAACTTCTCATATGACACTTGCCTCTCTAAATTCACCCAGGGATGAGTAAGGGATCAAAGAAATCTCCAAGTGGAATGAAGAACTATCAATGGAATGACACTAATCAGAAACCCAGAGCTGACTCACACCCTTGCAGACATCTATATATGGATCCCTCATCTGAGAGATCTAGAGGCTGGAATTTTGTAATTTGTAAGGAAGTTCTGTTGGTTTCTCTTTGAGAAGGAACATTGTATTGTGGTGTGATCTTGCTTTTCATGAGGTGAAGAGGGCTTTGATGCTGGGAGGATGATGCTAGATCAGATAGCTGGGTTGTAATCCTCTCTTCTACTATTAATAAAGCTATTTGAGTTTTACTCCATATAATTGTGTGTTTTTGAATCTTGTTGTTTATGAATTCAATTGTATGGTCAATGTATTTCTGATTCTACATTGTTTATAGTATTATAGATTGAGATGCTTTGATGGTGTTTTGTTGTTTTGCCTCTACAGATATTCTCTAAAGCGGGACAAGTAGGAGAAGAGTGGTAAGCTCTATCAAAGGAGAGAGTAAATAAGCAAGGAGCCAAGCAAAAGATCCAGGTTGGTCCTCTTTTTCTTCTCTCTTATCTATCATACATAAAGGAAATTGCAAGTTGCTTTGATTGTTTGTTTCTAAGATAGCTACCCATCTTAGTGGGATTAGAAAATCGAAAAGACACTAGTTTTATCGGAAACAAAATGGAAACTCCACTGGGGAGCGATTAGTTTGTTTGTTTTTTATTGTGGTTTTCTTTATAAACTACAGACGGAGCCTGAAGTTAGCCAGCTAGCCTTCAAACTACTTTTGCTATGAAACTACAAAGTAGATGAATGCTGCTTCAGCCAATCTTTGGGTTGGTTTATGAACTGAACATCTGACTTACAAACATCCTAAATTTCCTTGTGGTAGCTCAATAACCTCCTAAGATCATACCCCTGTACTTTTTTTTTACCGTCTATCATAGCTCAGTCTAAATCACTGAACTTAGCTGCAAATTTTGAGCAAAAACCAAGCTCAGTTTCATTCACTGGCCCATCGCACTATCTGTAACTGGCAGCCTATATGCATCGCACCTCCCATCTGTTGCAGGTAAGATGCATCCCTGTTTTCCTTAAGGATAGGTGCGATGACTGAGTGAAATTATTTCTCTCTTTAGAATTTGGTTTTTTCCTCGTTGTTTTCAGTTCTATTCAGTAGTTTTGCTGCATATGATTAGTATTTCATTGTTGAAGCCTTCTTCCTTTACATTATTCCACCTCCATTGATTAGGATTTGTGAATGTTTTTTATGTATTTTTCATCATTTACAGTCATTCTTTGTCAAAAGTAGCTTAATCGAACTGTCATCTTTTGATGCAAAAGTGTCGTAACTGTCATTTTGAGTCAAGAAGAAGAGTGTCGTAAAGTCTTCCTCCTCTAGATAGTCGATTGTACTTTTGCCATTGTATATGATTTGAATTATCAATATTTGAAGTGTCAAAAGAAAATTTTCATTCGAAATCGAAAGTGTCTTTTTAGTCTTCCTTTCATTTTGAAAAGAAATTGTTGAAGTGTCGCTTTGAAGAAAATAGTTCAGATCTGTACTTAGTTTTCCTTTTTGGCATTCTCACATTAAGGAAACGGAAAAAAAAAATACATGCATGTGCATTTTCATTTAGACTATGTGCGAAAGATGATTTAGGAAAAGTGCATTTAGTGTGTGCTCTTTTCTCTCTGTTGAAAGAATCATACTCTTCTTTCCTTAGTGGCTAGGATTTTCATTGTTAAAAGGAAACAAATGACTGTTTATCATTTTAGATTGCATATTTAGGAATTTTACATCTATATCATGCAGTGAACCTTGAAAGACAAACTTCTAAAAAAGATCAACTCTAAAATAAATCTCAATGAACATAAAAATGCTTTGAAACCTAACACACAACATCTAGAAGTCTAGGCTAGAGACATGTTCGCACGTCGTAAAACCTAGTAACTATCATTTTCATCAAAGGTTGGGTGATTCCTTCTCTTTGATACGACAAGTGCCAGTATGGACTTGTGCTCCCCGTACTGTCGAGTATGTATTGGGAGACCACAATAGGCTGATATCATTTATCCTTAGGAAGCTGTGTCTACCGCCTATCAATCGCAATGCACTGAACAAAACATTTGGGAAGATTGACTACAATATGTAAAGTCCTTGGTAATTTCTCTTTAATTTACCACCAAGGTGTATATTGTAGTTTTGAAATTGGTTTGGTAATCCCTCTGTTTAGATTTCTAGAGTAGTCACTTTCATTCCTTTTCAACTCCTTAAAAGAAAAGGTCCATCTGAGCACTTGTCACTTCAGGCTCATTAAAAATCGAAGGCGACTAGAGTCATCTTTAGCTTTTTCTTGACTCTTAAAAATTGAAAAAGCAAAGTTGTGTCAAAGCGTCATAAAATTTATTTAATATGGAATAACATCCCTATTCCTTCATTGATCTTAGGTTGAGATAATGGAGTCCACCAATCAAGGAACCCCTCTTGGGGGGAATCCTAGTCCTTTCTCTTCTTGGGGAGATATTGGTGCTTCGTATATGGCTACATTGTCCCTTCCAGGAATCACATTGGTCTGTCGATATGGATATTCTCAACCACTACCATTCAAAACAATGTAATTCCTCAGCAATTGAATTAGCAACCAGATGATACTGAAGTTTTCCCTTCACCTTCTACTTCATTTGTTTCTCCCTCTCCTTCTTCCTCTTCACTTGGTGAAACTAGTGATATTAAAAACCAAGTAATTGAGAAGAAGAAGAAAGGGAAGGACAAGAAGAAGAAGAAGTCGATTAAGCAAGGGGGCAACCATGCAACATCTGGCGAAAATCCTTACACCAATCTTTCCAAGCCCAGATCTCCATGCATAATTTGCAAGGGAGGCCACTTTCACCGAGATTGTCCTTGCATTCCGTAGATCTTGAGAGAATAGTCTCCTTGTTCACACTACGTTGTCATCAACCTCTGGCAATCAGGTTGACAGCACACCATCAACTAGTGAAAATGAAGTCAATGGACAGAAAGGAAAGGTAAGATTTCCATGTAGGTTATGTGAAATTAATCATGCTCTTCACCATTGTCCCTTTATGGACGAAGCCAAAAGTGTCTTGGATAATTGTCCTGCTTCACTGCAGCAACTTCCACCTGGACACAAGAAACTTTTACCAAGTCCATCGCTAGTTGAAAATATGACTGACATAACTCAATTTTCAGTCGAAATTCCTATCATTGAAGGTAAACCTTCTGAGTCCATACTAGACCAAAGACAATAGGTCGAGATGGCAGTCGACCCAGTCTTGCCTTCAGAAGGTCCACCTTCAAATGATACAATTTCCAAAGAGAATGAGAACAACACCATTCAAATTCTTTTTGTTAACACAGAGTTTGATGAACATGGGAGCAATCTACCCATTCCTTTACAACATGAGGAAAGTTCCCCATTTCAAGAGGTTCATCTAGTCGTTTATTTAGTACCCCCTCCAAGCAATCTAGTTATTTCCTTCAATTGGAATCAAATAGCGGGACCCCACCTTCCATCTAATGTACCATTATGAATCATAGTACAAGTTTACAAAATGATCATGTCTAGCACTATCATAGATGAAGGGGCTTCGTTTAGTATCCTTTTCTCAACCACTTGGAAAGCGCTTGGTTCACCATCGCTTTTGCCTGAGAATCAAAATTTGTCAGGCTTCAATAAAGGAACCAGTCAACCATTAGGGATCCTTCCGAAGTTGCCTATAACTTTGAAAAGGAAAATCGTTCACTTGAACACGATGGTTGTCCAGGGGCCACTAGATTACAATCTACTCCTTGGGCGTGACTACGTTTACAGCATGGGAGCTATTGTTTCCACACTCTTTCGAGTGGTGTGTTTCCTGCATGAAGGAAAACTGGTGCAACTTATCGACCAACTTTCATTTCCTGGTTCAAACACAGCTACGAGTTAAACATCATCCCTAAATGGTCTCTTTGCATCAAGAATGTATCTTCAACCTTCATTTCATCCACCTAATTATCGCAAGTAGTTCAGTGAATGTAACGAATCTTAGGGGGCATGCACCCAGGTCTGCTTCAGCAGACAAACCCAACTGAAAAATAGATTTCCTTGTAGGTTATATGACTGAGCTAAAACACCATTTCCTTGTAGGATTTGGGATCGGTCTAAAACAAGATTTCCTCACAGGTTATGTGATTAGAAGCTCACACCATTCACCTTTGTCTATTTCGATGGACAAATCCAAGGAAGTGTTTTGTCTACTCCGTGGATGAAACAATCCTGCTTAAATGCAGGGACTTCCATAAGGTAACTGGGAAATTTTTTTTTTCTCAATACCTGGGGGCATGAAAACCTTTTTATGTAAGTGAAAAGTGACCAGTTTTAGCCTTTTAGCATTTTTAGCCATTTAGCTTCTTAGTGTCAACTTCTTGGGTTAGGTAATTGGTCTGATCCACCATTCACGTTTGTCAGCGGCGTGCAAACAAAGCAAAGGAAATGTTTTATCTAGGCGAAAGACAAAACTATCCTACCTAACCTCAGTAATTCTTTAGCTTTTAGTGTAGTTAGCTCTGTATTTTGGTTATTTCCAGCTTACATAAAAAAAGCAATGAGCAAAGTTTCGCATAGTGCAAGCTTGCTAAAAAATGAACCTACTAATGAGAGACATCTTTTTAAATGATTAGAATGAGCAATGTTTCCACAAAGTTCAAGCTCATTAAAAAATAAACCTGCCACTAAGCATAGTTTCTTTCGATTTAAGCTCATTAAAAAATGAATCCACCTTCAGCAAATGATCTTTGTGATTGCCATTCTATCATCCTTTTGAACCATGGTTGTGTTCTTCCATCACCTCCATTCTCCTGGCCAATCATACACATCCACTTGATTGTTTACCCTTTTGAGGAACAACTGCGACGAGTGGTACTGTTAGCCACCCTATTCTCACTGCCATGTTTTGAGAAGTTCCAAACTTACCTGGAACCAGTTGCTACCCGAAAACACCACTCGTTCCTAAAAAACGAGTCTCTTTTAAGCTCTTTTTAGACTTGTTAAATATGAAAAGATTGCCGAGCTATTGGCCTTCCCAGCTCATTAAAGTAAAGGGAAGTGCCATCCCTCCTGTACATTTTGATATTTTGGAACTTGAGGGATTATCAAATAAAAGATCGAGTGCTTGTCTTTTTCGGCTCGCTAAAGCGATCAAAAAGTCATCCCTTTCGTATTATTTTATACTTTTTCGGACTTAAGGGATTATGCTACGAAAAAGGGCTGCTGGAGTTTCCTTTTCGTTCCTTTTCAGACTCTCTAAATATGAAAAGGACCGAGTTTTCTTTGTCATTAAACTCATTAAAATGATAGCGACAAACTTGTCCATCTGGACAAGAACGAGTTTCACTATCGCTAGGCTCATTAAAACATAGCGACAGGTTTGCCCGAAGGGAAAATTAGAGAACAAGGATATGTTATCCTTCTCAAGCTTAACAAAAATAAAGAGGTACTGGTCAGCAATGACTAGGGAAAAAGGGAAGAAAACTTGAAGAACTTTATTGGTAGTAGGTCGCTCTTGATCATGACACTTTCACTCCATCGCCATGATTGAGTCAAGTTGGGTTATTCCGTTCACCGGTCATATCACCATTGGTCCTTCGTACCATCCATATTTTGGGGTTAACATTACCAATCCATATCAGTGTCACCGACATGTTCAAGTGAAGTCATTCTAAGAATTCACCACCCAGCTAACACCTCATCCACTACAATACCTTCACCCTCCATTTTTCATGACCGCCATTCCTGAACCTTGTATCATTAGATTGTTTTCATCTCAGAAAATCATTTGCTTCATTTCATGTCATAGATGTGGGATACATCAAGGGCCTCCTATGACGGGTTACTTCTTGTCGACATCAACTCATTATCCAAGAAGTTGACTTAGAAACAACCCTTTCAGTACTTTGAAGCTTGCATGCCTCAATGGCAAGTTTCTCACTTTCGGCACAGGTATACATCAATGGCCTTTGACCGAAAGATTTTGTGTGGTGTTCGACATCAACTCATATATTCACACCATGTGAATTGTACTGTAGTACCTTGAGGGTCATTATCATTATCAATGACCCCTCTCGTGCCTATTAACAACTTACATTATTGGCTAGTAATCAGGTGATGTCTTTCCATGTTCGACTTCAGAACATCTTTTCACATGGATCGACTTGTACATCGGGAAAAGATTGAACGAGTTTTGAAAACCCCAGATCTAGTTTCATCCATCTGGGCTGCAATATATTTAGGAAAATAAAGACATCAAATGTACACAGAAGTTGCACAAATGGTCATCTAAGCCAGGGATGATGACCCTTCATATGAAGAATCGCCAGTTTGCAACTGTAGACGATTATCTATTCTTTGTACATGAAAATGAATTTATAAAGTTCAGCAGGGGAATGCCTGCCTCAGCTAGATCATGAAAATATTACAATGATGTATTGTATTGTATCTTATGCAAGTCACCTTCTAGCTCAAATACCTCAGATCCTCATGATAAAGCATTTCACCTGACATCAAAAGATTTACGACCTCATGCTTTAGGGGGCAAATGTTATAGACATATTTGGGAACTTCAACCTCAATCACATATGTCGATAAACCAAGGGATCTTTAACCCCTAAATGTGTTGTTTCATACCCTAAAGGATCATGGTCAACTGATTACATCATTTCCCAGAAGTTCCACTTGTAAAACCACTCTGAACTGGCCAAAACTGAACCATACTGACTGCTCCATAGTCAAGGTGTGATGCATACTGACTTCTACACTAGCCAAGTGTGATGCATACTGAAAGAGCATTCTATGGGGTGTGATGAGATAGAGTAGACAAATGGCAGAGGCAGTTTGCTAAGCGGATGAGTAGGGAATCTTCTAGAAACTTCTCATATGACACTTACCTCTCTGAATTCGCCCAGGGATGAGTAAGAGATCAAAGAAATCTCCAAGTGGAACCAAGAACTATTAGTGGAATGACACTAATCAGAAACCCAGAGCTAACTCACACCCTTGCAGACATCTATATATGGATCCCTCATCTGAGAGATCTAGAGGCTGGAATTTTGTAATTTGTAAGGAAGTGTCATTGGTTTCTCTTTAAGAAGGAACATTGTATTGTGGGGTGATCTTGCTTTTCACGAGGTGAAGAGGGCTTTGATGCTGGGAGGATGATGCTGGATCAGACAACTAGGTTGTAGTCCTCTCTTCTACTATTAATAAAGCTATTTGAGTTTTCCTCCATATAATTGTGTGTTTGTGAATCTTTGTTGAGGGATTTTCTCCCCTAGGGCTTTTGGGTGGAAACCCTAGTAGACTGAAAGTTGTCTAAATAGAGAAACACACATTCGCACAGCCATTATGCTATTAAAAGTAAATTCTAAAGTAAGAAGGGCATACCTCAGGTCCTACGTTCGAGAATTTCCTCAAGGGTCCAAACCCTTCTTCAAGTCCCTTTCGCTCCTTTGTCCTGCAAAATAACCAATTCCAAAGAATACAACAGTATATGGACAAAGACTTATAAGGAAATCATCTTTATGTTATAAAAGAAGGAAGTTAGTTATGAACTTTAAACAACCATTCACATATGAAATTCAAACATGAACATCATAAACATAAAGAAGAAGCATATCAAGAACCAAGACGTGTTTCTTTATTATAGACAAATAGAATGTACAAAAGGAGTAATATCACCTGAGTAACCTTTCGCAGGCTCCAAGCAAAGCTTCCTTCCGGATCCGTCCAGCCTCAAGCCTTTAGCATATCACCTTCCAAGACTCACTCCATGATGCCATAACTAGTGGATGAACA
>APFE030341920.1:28678-50603 GCA_000404065.3 Pinus taeda | reverse complement strand
GCTCCTTTGTCCTGCAAAACAACCAATTCCAAAGAATACAACAGTATATGGACAAAGACTTATAAAGAAATCATCTTTATGTTATAAAAGAAGGAAGCTAGTTATGAACTTTAAACAACCATTCACATATGTAATTCAAACATGAACATCATAAACATAAAGAAGAAGCATATCAGGAACCAAGACGTGTTTCTTTATTATAGACAAATAGAATGTACAAAAGGAGTAATATCACCTGAGTAACCTTTCATAGGCTCCAAGTGAAGCTTCCTTCCGGATCCGTCCAACCTCAAGCCTTTAGCATATCTCCTTCCAAGACTCACTCCATGATGCCATAACTAGTGGATGAACATCAACTCACAAGGAAACAAGGGTTTCCTATATAAATGGGGGAAGTGCAGAAGGCACAAGGGTCTTCAGACCTGGTTAGGGGAAAAATTTTAGTATAATAACCTTTCTCTCTCTTCTCTCCTCTCCTTAGGCCTTCCCTTTGATGTCTTTTTATACCACTTCCAAAGTAGTTTTTTAGTTAGGAGTTGGTTGGGAACAGTTGGGCCACAGGCACTAACAGGTGATCAACAGGTAAAAACCACAATCTCCACCCGAAAATAAGGAGTTTTATATTTTTTTAAGTGTTTTAATACATATACGTGGGTTGGGTATATGCCTACCCGCGTAAACACGCGTTTAACTCAGGGAAATGTCGCGTACAAGGAATAAAACACTGTTTTTTAAATTTGGGACCAGGTCTGGAAGGAGGGGTTGCCCTAGGCCATGAGTGTAGCATCACAAACCATAATAGTGAGATTTGGAGCTATAACAATCTTGTTGTTTATGAATGCAATTGTATGGTCATTGTATTTCTGATTCTGCATTGTTTATATTATTATAGATCAAGATGCTTTGATGGTGTTTTGTTGTTTTTCCTCTACAGATATTCTCCAAGGCGGGACAAGTAGGACAAGAGTGGCAAGCTCTATCAAAGGAGAGAGGAAACAAGCAAGGAGCCAAGCAAAAGATCCAGGTTGATCCTCTTTTGCTTCTCTCTTATCTATCATACATAAAGGAAATCACAAGTTGCTTTGATTGTTTGTTTCTAAGATAGCTACCCATCTTAGTGGGACTAGCAGATTAAAAAGGCACTAGTTTTCCCAGAAACAAAAAGGAAGAGGCACAAAAGGGAAATAGAATGAGTGAAAGGTCAAAGCTATGGAGAAAGACTTAACATTAGAGAAACCACTTAGACAAGCCAAGGAACTGTTATGGGCCAATATCGTTGACTCCGTAAATGATATTTGGCTGACTCCGTAAATGATATTTGGCCATCTATTCAAGTTATTTTTTAGTAGACAAAATTGATAAAGATAGCTACAGAAGCTATCCAAAAGGTCAAGGAGGAATTGGGAGACATGCCTGAGGATGCCAATAGACTCATCCACTTCCTTAACAACAAAAATAGGTATGAGCTCCACGAGATGGATATAGAAGATAGGACTGAAACCATTTTGGAAATAAGGAAGGTCCTTTCCAAAAGAAACCTAATGCTAAAATTGGAAGAAAAGTGCCAGAACATGTAGGTAGCCATTGATAGATTCATGGCTAAATTCCAAATTCTGAGGGAGAAAGGATTGCCTAGTCCATTGGTCATTAATGACAAACTTATGACACAACTGAACTATGATAATAGGCTCAGGAAGTTGGCTAAAGAAGAAGCTAGCACTTCAGCAATAAAAGCACTACCAACAGGCAAAGTTTTGTATAATACATTTGAGAACTTGTTTTTTCTCCAGAATGAGATAAAACACTTGTTCATCACCATGCCCAAGTTTTCCAAGTATACCAAGGCTGATGAGATATATAGGTGGATGATGAATGTCAAGAATGGTGGGAAAAGATGACTAATTTACTATGAGAAATTTACAGTAAAACATTTACTACACATTAAAAGTAGAACAACCAGGTAAATAGATGAAAACAGGTCAGCATGGTTAAAGAGTATCAGTGCCAAAGAGTATCAGGTGAAAGGTAAAAATTAAAGAAGATTCCAGCGTAAAATACCACAACAGCAAGCCAGCATAAAGGGCTTAAATCCAACCATAAAAGCTAGCAGCACCACAATAAAAGGGACAACAAGAAAATAGTTCAATAACTGTCTTTATCTTCTTGCAAGAAGATATTTGTATTTCCTAGATTAAATCTCAAGTTAGTTTGAGATATTTTGTAATAATTTTTGTATAAATACTTCACAATTCGAAGTATGTAGGGTGGATTCTTAGACATTTCTATAGAAATTTTTTATCAAGAGATTGTAAAGCTATTATATCACTGACTAGACCAGCAAGCTAGATTAATGAATAAAGTCAAGAAATTTCACAGGATTCATGTGTAGAGCAAAGTGCAGAAAAGTATTTTGTCTTGTGTTGTTATCTTTCTTAAAGTTTTTCCATAATCTTTAATCTATATATGGAATGATATCTCCAAATTTGCTTCATTGCACTTTGTTTTAACTATTATGCATTTAAATGTTTTCTACTAATTATCTAAGTTAAGGAATTCTTGATTTCTCCTTAGTTTAGGTGGTCTCCCTGTAATCTATAGCAAAGGATTCTTAATTTCCAATTTTTTCTGATCATCCTCTGTTCCTCATTTTGATCCCTGTATGAGAATTCTTAATTTCTCTCTCACCCTGGTTAAGACCATTTCACTCATCTGGCCCAAAGACCTGCACTTTACTCTACTAGCTTGCCCTTCGAACACTCACTTTAGTGATTTAGTTCCAATTCTACTGCCCTTCTTTTGACTCCATAGCCCAATGGTCCAAAGACATCATTCTATCCATCTATTTTAAGGATTCCACCATCCAATCTTCAACACAAATTAAAAACCCCCTGAACCTTTAGAACTAGCCTGAAATCCTAGAAAACAAAGCTAAATCATATAGAGAGAGCCATCTCTGAGCCATAGGTTGGCTAGAGCCTATGATTAAAAGTTGGTTTGTGGTTATCTCATTCCTTTCCTTCTTCTGAAAACTTCTAGGGAAAATTTTTGAGTGATAACATAATGGCGACCATACTGGGGAATCGAATCCTCAGTCCTAATAAAGCTTTAACAAAATTCTAAATCTTCATTTTGAGCCTCGTAGAGTCATTTGTTATATGTTTCTTGAAAAAATCTTACAAAAACAATTAAAAGTTTTGAAATTTTGGCTTCCAGGAAGACTCATTTTACTAGGGCTAATCCTTACCCAAACCCTGTCCTAGTAGTTGATAATCCTAACCTAATTTCAAGAAAATCTAGAAAGGAAGAAATTTTAGTTAACCAGATACCATTAGTTAAAGCTAATTCATGTCCTGATGAGTGGTTATTTTTAGAAGAACTTCCCTTTGATGTGCCATTTGAATAGACATTATTTAGAACAAAATCCAAAAATGCACTCAGTGAAACTGTTCTAGATCTTGACATTATTGCAGACCTTAAAGTTCACAAGGCCAACAAATCCATTGATGAATACATTCTGAAATCTCCACAATCATCCATTAATACTTCCACAACCCTTGAGCTTCTTGAACAATCATCCATTACTTCAAGTTCACCATTGTTCCCTTCAACTTCATTAATAATACCTTCTAAAGTTCATTCTTCACCACCATTTGTACCTAATCTTCCTCACCAACCTATCATCTCCCATTCATCAACTACTAGTCCTGGTTCTTCATCCACATCTTCACCCCTCCCAGCTTACATCCATGGCAAATAGATATGCTCCTCTTGTTTTACCTACCCAAATTGGTGCTATGCCAGCAGACTACGAAAGTAAAATTGTTCAATTTGATGGCACAAGACATTACACTACACAACAACATGTCAACAAGATAATAGATTATTTTGAGTTGCAAAAAATTGACACAGATAATGTTCAAATGAGACTCTTTGCCTAGACTTTAGCTAGTGATGTTAGAAAATAGTTTAGAGAATTGCCTACTAATAGTATTGATAGTTTAGATGCATTTCGCCAACAATTTTTGAACAGATGGGAAAAAAAAAGAATCTCGTACAGATCCTTTCAAAATATGAGAATATTAGAAGGGGACCTAATGAAACTATTCAAGATTAATGCACTAGATTCAATAGTATATATAATGCCATCCCAGTTAATCTTAGACCCCCACTTGACTTAGCATTAATAAAGTTCACTGATGGTTTTGACATAAATATGGCATACCAACTTAGGGAAAGAAACCCCCCAATGTTAGAAGAAATGCAAAGTGTAATTGTTAGTGTTGAAGCTAATTTGTTAGATAAAAGAAATAGAGTTAGAAATGAAGAAAGAAGAACTCCTAAGGATGAAACTTCACCATCAGACATTAATATAGATAGTTTAGCCAAAATTATGGAAAGACTAATGGATAGAATAGATAACATACAAAGGAAACCCCAATGGGATAACCAACAAGCACTTCCAGTTAGAAACCCGAATTTTAGAAAAAACCAAAATTAAAACATTGGGAAAAATGGACCGGATCAGAACATTAGGCCTCCAGAGATGTCCCATCCTGAAGATATTGAACAAGATACACAAATTAACTGAATGGGAATAAATGATGAGGACACTATTTTTCTGACCCATGATGAGCAAGAACTGCATATGTTGCAGCAAATACAAATCCAGTCTGGAGAGTCATTTGATTACAAACAGGGATATGATTCTGCCTTTTTTGAAGTACATAAACAGTATAATCTAAGAATTAGAAAGAATGCCAATGTCCTTGACCAAACCAAGAAAACAGTACAAAGTCAACCCAAGAAAATAAAAGAAGCCCCTGTTTCAAAGATCCTCTAAATTCTCCCTAGGCAGAACCCAAATCCTTCTGGCCCCATCATTGTAGATATAACGTCTGATAAACCTTTTGATTATGAACCACCCACCTCAATTCCACTTAAGGAACCAGTGGAAAAAGATCAAAACACCAGATCTAAAAATCCACATAAGGAGATCCCCAATAAAGGAAAAGAAGACAAGTCTACTCAGGTCCCTGCTTCAAAAATCCAAAACCTTCAAACAGAAAATTTTTCTTTTCCATTCAATCTGGGAGCAAAGATAGAAAAGCTTAAGATTTTAGTCCCTTTAACAGAACTAATCAAGAATGACACTTATAAGTCACAGATAAATTAGACCTTCAACATTGCTGAAAATGAGGATACTGTCTACTTGTTTGATGACCAAACATAACTCATATTTGGTCCAGATGTTAATGGAAAACCATTAGAAGGAGGAGTTCCACCTTTTTAGATTAGTCTTAGTATTCATGACAAAATTCTACAGAATGCAATGTTGGATTCTGAGGCCTCTCACAACTTAATGCCCAAATCAGTAATGGAGAAATTAAACCTAGACATTACAAGGCCTTATAAAGACTTATTCTCATTTGACTCCAGTCAAGTAAAGTGTCTATGGTTGATTAAAGACTTGTGTGTTACTTTAGTCTAATATCCTACCAAAAGCATCCTTATGGATATTGTAGTTGCTGACATCCCACCAAAGTATGGCATGCTGTTATCCAGATCACAGGGAGCCAAACTTTAGGGATCCTTACAACTAGATATGTCATATGCAACAATCTCTGTTTTTGGACAACCTAAGAAACTATACTGAGAAACCTTAATGAAATATATGGTAAGTAGCCAGGATCGAACTCAAAAATTTTCCATCTACTCCATACACTCAGACATCGATTCTTTTATCCTGTATAATTATGAACTAACAAAAGAAGAAATTTTAGATAGTACTAATATAGAACCAAAAGAAATTGCAGTTTCTACACAAAATGAAACTAACCAAACTACAAAGCTTTTCAATGGACAAGATTGTCAAATTGTTGTAAGTGAGGAAAAGTTTGTTGCACTAGACAATGGAAATTATGAGCATGAAATATTATGGCATTTAGAATATGATGGGTCAGTTATAAGTTAGGTGTAGGAGTAGGAGTGTCGATATATAATTTGGAAAATAATCACTCAAAAGGCCATGCATATAGATTGAATTTTAAATGTACTAATAATATGGACGAGTATGAAGCATTAATTTTAGGTCTTAAGTTTGTTAGGAATCTAGGAGCTAAAAGCATTTATGTCATGGGACACTGAACTAATTATAAAATAGATAGATGCTATATATATGACAAAGGACCCTAGATTAAGTTGTTATAGAGGAACTATTGTAGAAATACTTAACACTTTCCTAGAAACAAAGCTTGCAGTAATCCCTAGAAAACACAATATGCAAACCCATAGTTTAGCAATGTTTTCCAGCACTTGAAAATTACCATTCCAACCTAACCATCAATACACTGCTGAAGTTAGGCACAAACCTGTAATTCTAGATAATTTGAAGAATTGGAAAATATTTTCTAATGAAAAACAAATAAGTAACTTTTTAATTTCAGAAGAAGAGTTTGTAAATAAAATATAGATACTGATACATCCATAGATCCTTAGATCCTGACTCTAAGGATGAGTTAGAAATAAATGATATAGAAGGTGGAAAACTAGATAGAGTTAATCCAACTAAATTTACTAAATAAGATGTAGATAACTTAGAGAAAATTGAGATTGATGAAATAATTAGTGAAGAAACCGAAGTAATTAATCTCAAGGATAACTTCGTACCAAAGGGATTAACCCCTCTGGAAGATTTATTTGACTCAAATGATGTTCCTAGTTAACCTAAGATGGAACCATTAAGGTCTGATATAGAGGAATGTAATATAGGCACCAATGAAAATCCTAAACTGATTAAACTTTTAAAATCACTACCTCCAACTGAAAAAGTAAAATACATTGAGTTGTTGAAATAATTTCAGGATGTCTTTGCTTGGAGTTATTAGGACCTCAAATCCTATGACACCAACATCATCTAGCACAAAATTCGTATTATATAAAACGAAAAGCCTTTCAAACAAAAACTTACAAGGATCAATCTTGTCTTATTACCTGCAATTGAAAAAGAAATTCAGAGGATGTATGATGCCAAAATGATTGCACCAATCAGATTTTCTGATTGGGTCTCAAACTTGGTGCTAACTAGAAAGAAAACTAGTGAGATCAGACTCTGTGTGGATCTCAAAAACCTAAACAAAGTGTCACTAAAAGACAATTACCCCCTCCCAAAATGGATCACATTTTACATAGTGTAGTTGGATAAATCGGAATCTCATTGTTGGATGGGTTTTCTGGTTACAATAAAATCTTGGTTCATCTAGATGACCAACCCAAAACTGCCTATACTACTCCTTAGGGCACATTTATGTATGTGAAAATGCCTTTTGGACTAATGAATGTAGGATCCACTTTCCAGAGGGCTATGGATATAGCCTTTGCAAAAGAAATTCATGATTTCCTTGTGATATATGATGATATTACTGTATTTTCAAAATCTGACAATCAACATTTGGATCATCTAAGACAAGTTCTTATTAAATGCAGGAAATTTAGAATCTCCTTAAACCCCAAGAAGTCTTTGTTTGGGTTAGAAGAAGGGAATTTTTTAGGTCACATAATTTAAAAAGATGGTATAAGAATAGGTCCTGTGAGAATTGAAGCCATCTTGCAAATACAACACCCGAGGAACATTAAACAGTTACAAGTTTTTTTAGGAAAAATTGATTTTCTTAGAAGATTTATATTTAATATGGCAAAATTAATTAGATCACTAAACAATATGCTAAAAAAGGATTCAACCATAAAATGGACTATTGAAGCTAAAAGATACTTTGAAGACATTAATCTGGCCTTAGCTGAAACACCTGCATTAATCAATACTAAATTTGACATAAATTTCATCTTGTTTTCCTTTGCTTCTAAGCACACAATTGCTACAGTTCTATTGCAGAAAAATGGCCAAGGCTATGAAAAACCCATTGCTTTCTTTAAAAAAGCCCTGAGAGATGCCCCCTTGAAATACAATATAATGGAAAAGCAAGGATTGGCTTTAGTCAAAGCCATTAAGGACTTCAGGGTATACATCTTATATTCTCATATAGTCGCCTACGTTCCAAATTCAGTAGTCAAAGACATCCTAACTTAGTATGGTCTTGATGGAAAGAGGGGAAATTGGATTGCTACTATTTTAGAGTATGATATAGAAATCAAACCTACTAAGTTAATCAAGGGCCAAGGTTTACCCAAGCTCATGGCTGAATTGAACTATCAGGCCTTGGATATAAACTTTATTGCAGCAATAGATGATGGAGAGGAGATGGAGACTCCACTAATCAGTCAGGCCTTTATTGAATCACCTTGGTATGCTGATATTATTTATGTTTTACAGAACTTACAAGCTCCTCTTGAATTATATAGGACTAAAAGTAGGGTTTTAAAGATGAAATCCTTGAAATTTTGTATATTAGACAGTGCTCTATTTTGGAAACATCATGAAGGTGTTCTTCTTAATTGTTTATTAAAATATGAATCTAATAACATTTTGCAAGAGTTTCATGCATGTGACTATGGAGGACACGTTTATTGGATGACCACTGTAGATAAAATCCTTAGAAATGGTTTCTAATGGCCTACCTTGTTTTCTGATGTCAAAAAATATGTGACTTCCTGTCACAAATGTCAAATTTTTGAAGGGAAGAAAAATCTTTTAGCTTAACCCCTCAAGCCAATCTCTGCTGAAGTACCTTTTCAACAATGGGGTTTAGACTTCATTGGTGAAATTCGCCCACCCTCCTCTACCCAGCATAAATGGATCCTTACAGCCACAGACTACTTCACAAAATGGATAGAGGCCATACCTTCAAGGAAATCCACAGACACTATTATCATAACCTTCCTTGAAACCAATATTCTATCAAGATTTGGATGTCCAACTAAGCTCAGTACTGATAATGCAGCAACCTTTAAATCCAAAAGAATGATATATTTCTGCAATAAATATCATATCACCCTAGTCCATTCTACAACATGTTACCCTCAAGGAAATGGACTGGAAGAATCCTCAAACAAAAGCCTGGTAAACATCATCAAGAAGTTACTAGAGGACAATAAGAAAACTTGGAATAATAAACTAGTCAATGCCTTATGGGCAGACAGATTGACTACTAAGAAATCAATTGGTACTTCTCCCTATCAACTAGTTTATGCGATGGAAGTTGTCTTTCCATCCTCTTTGGGAGTTCCAGTAATGAAGATACTTCAAGAATTGCAGGTTGAACAAAATAGTATCCAAAGAAGAATCAATCAAACTATTCATATTCAACAAACTAGCGAAGAGGTCTATATCAGGTCTTAAGTTGTGCAGGAAAGGGTCAAAAAGATTTTTGATAAGAGGACCAAGGCTAAAGATTTCTACCTTAGTGACAAGGTGCTCAAGTGGGATTCAAGGAGGGAAGACAAAGGTAAACATGGGAAATTGTATTTCCTATGGAAAGGTCCCTATGTCATCTATGCTTACAGAGGAAATAATGCTTTATTCCTAAGAGAAATTGATGGTACATAAGCCGAAGGTGGGCCAGTGAATGGTTAGATGCTAAAACACTACTTTGAACCTAGTTACTAATTTTGATTTCCCATTTGTACAATATTCTATTTTCAAAAGTCTAGTTTGGATTGGATGGTGACTTTTGGAGTTGAAGCCCGAAGAGAAGGCCCTAAGATTTGAAATATTTACTATCATAAGTATCAATAATGCAAATCTATAGAGGAACACTTTGCAAGGTAACATCAACAACAATTCAAAGGCCAATGATCTTGAAAGCTCTTGAAATTTCACTAGAAAATGCCATCCCCAAGTGGAGCCACTGTTAGGTTCCTATACCAATAGGAGTCATAATTTTGAATGACTAAGGTTAAGCCTTGTAATATTGTACATACCTTTGCTTTCTGCAAATGTTTCCCATATTAAAAAATTAAAAAATGTAGAGAGGATATGTCATAAGAGAATAATCAAAGGACAAAAAGAATAAGAAAAGGTCAAAAAAATGAAAATATATGAACCCCAAAAACAAAAGATACCATGAAAGTGTACAAGTCAAAATGCCACTACTATTTACTTTTATGCATAATAATGATTGTGTGCAGCTTGTTATTCATGCCACAATCCATGGTAATAAAACTGTTTAATCTTGATTAAACTGTTTAATCTTGTTTAAACTGTTTAAGCATATTGTGACCATGATATCATGTATTTTGGGCTACACTACAAGTGAATACATTGATGAGCTTATACTTGCCTTCATGTCCATTTACACCCCAGAACAACCTCCTGCAACCATGTATGATTATGCCCAATTTATAGCTGATAGAATGCATGAGCAGTTTACTAAAATGAGCAATGAGAGAATATTCAAATACTCATCTGTATTATATCACCTATTTTTGTATTATCAGTCGGATAGGTTTCCTTTCACTCTCCAGAAGCTTGATACCAAAGGCCAGCCCAGGTCTATCATTTTTTGGACCCCACTATTCCACAAATTTGGATCACCATACACCTATTCAGATTTCATAGATTCTTTTGTCGATCTAGTCATGACTATTCTGAAAGGAAGCCCTCCACCCAAGATAAGTCCAGAAATAAAAAGAGTCCTCCAGTTGTCCAAGTAAACCAAAGTGGGAGATTGGTATCTTTACCAAAACCACATAGAGATAAGGATTTATGGTTGCCAGCGGGCACCATATAAACTACCCAAGTACCTCCCCATGAGGTTATTTTCTCTAGAGTACCATAGGAAAATAATGAACTCTGATGAGATAAATTTTGTCTCGACCAAGAAGAGATATCAATTCAAAGTAAAAACTAGTTAGGCCCCTTAATTTGAAATTCTATAGAGGCAAGGAAGGAAGAAGACCAAATTTTGTAGCAAATGAAGTTCTAGCAGAGTTTCATGTGGAGGTATGACCCACAAGAATTCATGACCAGATTGAGAAAAAAGGCCAAGTTGGGACCTTATATCCACCGCCCCATACCAGAGATAGAAGCATGTTCCAATCAATATGAGTGGTTGGAGAACACTCTTATAGATAGAGATAGTACAAAGGTAGACATTGAAAATACCTTGATTGATTTAGAGAAGCAACTTGATGAGAGCTCGTTTCTGCAAGTACCTGAACAACAAGAGCCAGCCATGAGCACCCCTCCTATCATGAAGACTCCCCAAAATGAAGAAAGATATCCTAAAAGGAATAGAGAGGGAGCTTCCACTCTAGGCATAGATACATCTAGTATATAGTGTGAAACCAATCACAACAAAAGGCAAAGGCTCAATCCTATTTCTGAACAGGAAGATACAGAAGGATCAACATAGGTGACCAACACTAATTTGGATAGAAGCAAGGGCACATCCCCATCTTGGGAGACACAGGAACCATTCACATCATGAACTCAGATGTTGGAAAGGTAGCTAAGTGTGGAAGTATCCTCGTTCAGTAGGCTTGCTGACAAAGACAAAGACATAAAAGACATATATAAAGAGATTAAAATGAGGAATGAAAAGCTGAAAGCTCAGACATATGCTCAATAACTGAAAATCATTCCCACAAATCAAACAAGGTTGATGTCAGCTTTTGACATCAAGGAGGGAAAGCTTCAAATTTCCTTTATAAAACCTATGGCCCAGCAGCCCAAGACATCATCAAATTTTAAGAGAGTTGACTTTGAAGTATTAGTAAGGGATATTTATCCCATAGAACAAATAGAACTGCATAAACAGGCTAAAGAGATGATATATTCCACCCTTACAAGTAAAGCCATAGATTCCCATCAGCTACAAAATTCATTGAATAATATCTCGACACAGTTTTAGTTGGAGAAGGCCTCCTCACAGGCCAAGGATACCAGGATTAAGTCTTTGGAAGACTTAGTTATGGAGTTGGGACATGATCCCAAAGATATTAAAGCTACTGAGCAGATCATAAAGAAGAAAAACAATGATATTGTTGCACTTAAGTAGCAATTAAAAATACCCTAGCTGCAACATCCTCAAACACTTGAAGTATGATGGACTTGGTTCTAAAGCTTACTGATCAGTTAAGGGAGACAAAGAAGGAATTAGACACTTTAATTAAATTGAAGCAAAGTGATATTGCCACTACATCGATAAATTTAATCCCTACAATATCTACAATAGTCCCTTCCACACTAGTAGCTTCACTAGCACCTACAACTCCTCCTGCCACAACATTACAAGTCACAGCAGAGTCTACATCAACAATAGGTACATCAGGGGAAAAGCAGCAGAGTTGGTCAAAGCCATGGAGGAAATGTCTATTCAAGCTACAAAGATTAATAGACTGAAAGAAAAGGTGGAAGTTTAGAAACTAAATACAAAATTTCCCAAATTATGCAAAAGGAAGAGGCACAAAAGGCCAATAGAATGAGTGAAAGAGTCAAAGCTCTGGAGAAAGACTTAACATTGGAGAAACCCCTTGGACAAGCCAATGAACTGTTATGGGCCAATATCATTGACTCCGTCAAGGATATTTGGTCATCTATTCAAGTTATTTTTTATCAGATAGAATTGATAAAGATAGCTACAAAACCTATCCAAAAGGTTAAGGAGGAATTAGCAGACATCCCTGAGGATGCCAATAGACTCATCCAATTCCTTAATAAGAAAAATAGGTATGAGCTCCATGAGCTGGATATAGAAGACAAAACTGAAACCATTTTGGAAATAAGGAAGGTCCTTTCCAAAAGAAACCTAATGCTAAACTTGGAAGAAAAGTGCCAAAACATGCAGGTAGCCATTGATAGATTCATGGCTAAATTCCAAATTTTGAGGGAGAAAGGATTGCCTAGTCCATTGGTCATTAATGAAAAAATTATGACACAATTGGACTATGATAATAGACTCAGGCAGTTGGCTAAAGAATAAGCTAGCACTTCAGCAATAAAAGCATTGCCAATAGGCAAAGTTTTGTATAATACATTTGAGAACTTGTTTTTTCTCCAGAATGAGATAAAACACTTATTCATCACCAAGTCCAATTCTATCAAGTAAACCGAGGATGACGAGATATATAGGCGAATGATGAATGTCAAGTTACCTGATGCAGAATGGTGGGAAAAGATGACTGATTTACTGTGAGAAATTTACAATAAAAGAGTTACTACACAGTAAAAGTAGAATAGCTAGGTAAACAAATGAAAATAGGTCAGCATGGCTAAAGAGTATCAGTGCCAAAGAGTATCAGGTGAAAGGTAAAATTTAAAGAAGATTCCAGTGTAAAAGACCACAATATCAAGCCAACATAAAGGGCTTAAATCCAACTATAAAATCCAACAACACCACAATAAAAGGGACAGCAAGAAAACAGTTCAATAGCTGTCTCTATCTTCTTGCAAGAAGATATTTGTATTTCATAGATTAAATCTCAAGTTATTTTGAGATATTTTGTAATAATTTTTGTATAAACACTGCACAATTCGAAGTATGTAGGGTGGATTCTTAGACATTTCTATGGACCTTTTTGATCAAGAGATTGTAAAGCTATTGTATCACTGACTGGACCAACAAGCTGGATTAATGAATAAAATCAAGATATTTCACAGGATTCATGTGTAGAGCGAAGTGCAGACAAGTATTTTCTCTTTTGTTGTTATATTTCTTAAAGTTTTTCCATAATCTTTAATGTATATCTGAAATATGAATGCCATAATATGGAATGATATCTCATAATTTGCTTCATTGCACTCTGTTTGAACTAATATACATTTAATTGTTTTCTACTAATTATCTAAGTTAAGGAATTCTTGATTGCTCCTTAGTTTAGGTGGTCTCCCTGTAATCTATAGCAAAGGATTCTTAATTGCCCTTTTTTCCGATTATCCTATGTTCCTCGTTTTGATCCCCGTTTGAGAATTCTTAATTGCTCTCTCACCCTAGTTAAGACCATTTCACCCATCTGGCCCAAAGACCTGCACTTTACTCCACTAGCTTGCCCTTTGAACACTCCTTTTAGTGAGTTAATTCCAATACTGTTGCACTTCTTTTGACTCCATATCCCAATGGTCCAAAGACATCATTCTATCCATCTGTTTTAAGGATTCCACCATCCAATCTTCAACACAAATCAAAAACCCCCTGAACCTTCAGAACTAGCGTGATTCCCAGCAAACAAAGCTAAATCATATAGAGAGAGCCCTCTCTGAGCCATAGGTTGGCTAGATCCTATGCTTCAAAATTGGTTTGTGGTTACCTTAGTCCTTTCCTTCTTTTGAAAACTTCTAGGGAAAAGTTCTGAGTGATAACACCTAGCTTGGGTAGTGTACCTTAGTGAGGACTAATGGTCATGGCTCTGAAATATCTCCTTCTCTAAAATGGGAATTTTATATGGTAGTGGACATACCATTCTACTTTTTTTGCTGCACTTTAGTTTGTTGATTTGATTTAACATGAAATAAGTGGATTCGTGTAGGTGATAAATCAGGTTATCTAACAAAAGTATGTATTTACTATAACACATAATAATATCTTTTCCCAATCTATTTTTTAACCATTCCCAACCCTCTAGGCTAGAAATTTCTTTGCAAGAGGGAACACTAATGAAAAATATTTCCAATGATTAAAACCTCCCTAAAATCATTTTAGCTCCTAGTGGATCCATTCATTGAACCAAGAGCAATATAATTTTGCACAATAATTTTTTCCAAAGTATTTTAGAGGAAATGAAGAGATTTAGCCATTAATGAACACCCAAACATAAAATATCATTCAATCCCCAATCTCCCTTAGCCTTAGGTTTTGTTATCTTTTCCTAGCCATCCCAATGATGCCTCTTAAAGTTTAAGCACCCTTTTCCTAGCAACAATTCCAATAGTTACAACAACAAGCTCAACAATTATAGAAAGCTCAATAGTAGCAAGCCTTGCAGTTAGAGCATGCTCGACAACATCAAGACCAGATCTTAAAGTAGTATGTATGACACCAGTTGGAGAAGCATGCTCAACAACAACAAGTGCAACAGTTAAAACAACACTATGTGAAACAAAAACTACATCTTCCTGCTGGTGACAAAAAAAGTTTAGGGAACTAATTTTCTCCATCACCGTATCTTTATTCAATGCACAATGTGTCTAAATTTATGCATTTGGGTGGCTTTATGTCTCAGATGGCCATTGAAATTAATAATTTTATAGTGGCAGAATATCAACCCAACAATTCTTCTATGGAATTTAGATAAATATATGTTGTAAATTTCTCACCCATCTACAAGCCTGGGGTGCTAGTGCATTTTTTGTAAAGAGGAAGGTGGAATATACTTAATATAGTAACTTACTAAATGTAACTGAATGTGTAAAAATCTAAAAACTCAGCAGTTGATCCAATGCGACACCATTGGTAGAAAATATGCACAGTAGGTTTCCACAGTTTAAGATAGGGCCAAGAAAGTCACTTTTGATTGCACATTAGCATATACAACAAATAATTTCAAGTTTCTTGTTGGCCCTTGAATGTATATTGTAACATTGAATGGAATAACTGTTTTATTTTTATATTATGCTACTATTTTCAGCCTGGTAACAAGAAAGTAACATGGCAATAAGTTAAACTAAAACCGTGATGAGACTTGGTCTAATGAACATGTGAAATATATACTAAATTTTTACTTTTTATGTACTTTAGTAAGCTTGTAAATTGATCCCTCACCCACTTCATTGTATTTTATTGTAAGAAGTTGTCAACTTTGATCACACTCCACACACTTTTGTGCCCTAGATATAGTAATGAAAACGAGTGCAAACTATGTATACAGTTCTGACGATCTCCTTTCAAGCTTTCCTTCTTGTGCTTTTATTGTGTGAGTATCTCCTTGCATTTTTGATATTGTGATCCTATACAAATTATATCTCTAAATATGTTAACTTGATTAGTAAAAAAATTTACTATGGAGTTTAGGTATGGTGTGCCAGATTTCACTGCCCTATTTCTTTAACATGAAGTTCATCACTCGAGTTTCTCACCTTAAGGATGAGGATAAATGTCATAGCTTCCCAGTTTGTGTTCACTCTCATTCAAGCAAGATGAGAAATACAATTGTATTTTCAACTTATACTCTTCACATTCATGCAAAAGTGATTGCCCATGACAGTGTACCCATCCTTAGCTCGTTAAAGCATATTCACTTACAGAACACATCAACATCCGTATTTAACAATTGAAGAACATTCTATCCAAGTAAAACACATCACATGGAACACTGAGAATCAGTGAAAATATGCATTTCAATATTTCATTAATGGAAAGTACGCAACACAATCATATTTTTTCTCACATATTCACTATCAAAAGATTTTCTATAAATACACTGCAATTACATATCAACTACAAATTACATCTGTTACATATATTTTTTCAACTTCTGATTCTTCAGCTTCCCTCTTGATCTCTTCCACTTCATTTTCATGTTGATCTATTTTTTCCTCCACTCTCTTCATTCTTCACAAACCCTGTCATGCAACTTTTAACCTGCAACACAAACTTATGGGGTATTTAGTCTTCTGCAGCCTGTTAGTCTGCAACCTAATCTTGTGGTACAACATGGGGGCCTCCAACTAAATAATCCCTATCTGATTTTATGTATGCAATTTGATGGCCTAAAATCTAACGTTGTGGTGTTTCCATAGGCTCATAAACCCATCTTGCGGTTCCCATAACTTATTTTAATCGACTAGCCTGATACATAACCCTTTGGAACTTGTAGAGGACAGAAACCTAACCTTGCCATTCTCAAATGTAATCCCACAACTTCCTCAAGTCTAGAACGAACCCTTAAGGGGCATAATATACCAACAAGATGCTCAAATAATGTAGAATTTTTATTGCACACATCTTTGTGCTACACAATCTTGTTACATCTTGTGTTACTGGAGTGCATATTTTTTCATGTGGTCCAAATGTGCCCAATTTTATCATGTGAATTAGCAATTTGGCTCTTAAGCAATAAATTATGTGAAGTTTAGCTAGGATCATAATTCCAATGTGTCCACAAAAGAGAGTTTAGATATATGCTATATATGACAGGGAAGAATTATTATTACTAGTGTTTTGCTTTCTTGAAGCATATTGTGTATGGTCCTCTTTGGTTGAGATACAATGTTTGGAATCCAAGGACAATTTGACCAAGTTTCACCTGAATATTTCATAATTCAGATGTTGTGTATCTATTAAGATGCCTGATGTTATTCTTCAGGAATATGAAATAAAGAATCTGACATTCAATTATCTTTTAAAGGTCCATTCTGAGTATTTTGTTGTAAACTATGCCATAAACTTTTATAGCTTTATGGCTTCTCCTAATCATAATGAGTATTTACGTTGTGGTACAATAGATATTAAATGCATCCAATAATACTCATCTACATTTATGTATGTAGCTATAAATTAAAACTGTATCAAAAAGTAAGTATTGATTATTGCCATTCATCAAAGTCTGCATCCCACTACAACCCAACTCTTAGACAAAGAAGCCAATATTGTCACTTGCATTCTATTATGTAAGTGACCAGCCAAAATTGCAAAAAGACACATCATCAATCATATAACCACCCTTTTGTGATATCCTTGGTCATGGTCCACTATATTAAGAGGCTAAACACATGCAATATCCATATGCTGATATGGACCAGAAATAGTTTGTATGCATGTTATCGTTTTAACTTTTAGAGTAGGCGGATTGCTTTCTGTTACCTACATCTTCCCTTCACCACATTATACAATTGTTGCTTCTTTGATTTGTGGTAATGTTATCTTTATATGTTCCTGGAATTCTATTTGTTTTCCTATTGAAGCAAAATAAGAATTGTAATCTATTTGACATTTCTTAAGATTGATATTATTGCTGCTTCAAAGAATTTTACTTGCTATAACATGTTTCATTTATAGGATTTCGTAATCTTAGCCCTAAGGTTGAGGAGGGAATTTTTCAAGTCCTTTCTCATATATGGCTAGAGTCAGAGGTCATGGCAGGATGAAGCAACAATGTAGCTTCGATATCAACGAAAGCTTCATCCTCTTCATCAAAAAAGGAAAATAGGTCTCAATTTGAAAAGAAACTTGGGGAGTTCTTCATGCACCAAATTTCAGCGGGCACGTCACCAAAATATGGAGAAGGTTTTAGATTGGGTAATGCAGTTGTAGTTCATTATGGTCTACGCTGAACATTGGATCACATTCGTTTAACAAGAAACTTTCCTCTATAAGTTCTGAGGCATGTAAAGATGTTGTAACTTAAAAGGAGATATGAATGGGATGTTAAATTGTCCTTCTCCCAATTTCTTCAAGAAACACCCGATAAAGCTGGTGGATTGCAAGAAAAGGCTCTTTATCAACCTTCTAAAAAAAATCTCAATATTCACTCTCACACTAATTTTGATGACCAACAATAGAATTCATGGAAAAGTCAGGATAGTGAAAAATTTCCTCCTGATGGTAGGGTATCTTCCCACTATATGAATTTTGATGGGAGGCAACAATATAACTCATTAGGGGACCAAGGTAAAGTCTGAATCTGACAAAATCTTTCATCTTACGTCCAAGGAGCAGAGTTGTTGGAGAAAAAGTGAAGCACAAGGATCTGAATAGAATAAGTGTTTATTAAATGCCAACAAAGGGTATGATAAGAATGAAAATGACAATATCACACATTTAGAACTGGATAAACTGGGTAGTCATGTGAAAAAAGTTGAGGATCAAACATATCATGGAAGAACTGAGGTAGGCAAAGACACAATCGTGTCGTTCCAGCATCAGGATCCAAACATTAATTCAAGCCAGAATGGGCAGATAATATAGCAAGAAGGTTTTCACATGGGTAGATTTACTAGGAATCCTAATGTAGATAATCAAGAGAGAAATGTAGAAAAGTATGAGCAAGCAATAGAAAGCAACTACCAGTTGACTTCTAACAATGTTATTTGGGACTCTTGTGCCAAAAATGGACATGTTGGGAACACTTCAGTCTATTAGCAAGGAAATAGTTCAATATATTTAAATACATTTCCCAATCTGTGACAATTCTCAAAGATATACAAATGATATAAATATGTCACAATATAGTCAAAATGATAGCACAAGTGTTGGTCAGAAAATAGGCAAGGCGAATTCTAATCAGAGCACAAAATCTGGAAATGGTTACACTAAGAAAAGTCCTCAAAGGGAAGATGTTTTACAATCTTAAAGTAATATGAATGGATGGGAGCTAAGTAAAATGAGTATTAGTTTAGGTGAAAGTTTTGGAAATGATATGCTAAGAATTCCCCCTAGGCACTTTCTCCAGCAGGCAGTAGGAATGGATTCAATGAACTAGTGGCATGCAGAAAGTGTTAAACAAGAATCGTTTTACTTAGGTTCCAGTGATTGAGTACTGGTTCTGGTGAAAGTTCTACAAATGATATGCTGAGAATGCCCCCTAGACACATGCTCCAGTAGGCAGTAGGAATGGATTCAATGAACCAATAGCATGCAGAAAGTGTTAAACAAGACTCATTTCTAAGAGGAACAGTGCAGATGGATTCTCAAGGGAAAAAGGCTCCTAAAAAAATAGACTTTATGCATTCAAAGGTGGTTAGGACAAGCTCACAAAATAGTACTATGAATGCAGGAGAGGTATTAAATTTATTCACTTTATTTGGACTTGAAAGAAATATCTAATCTATGAATATTGTGGATCCTTGTAAGAAGTTCATTTTCTCAGTATTATGCATCCTTTTATCTCAATTGAAAATAATTCGCACTTAGATTTATATCACATGCTCGATTTGTTTGCATCCCTTTTGTAGTAAGCAGTTATTCCTTTTGCAGCATGTTCTGAATTCAAATTTGCAAACCAATTTAAGAGAACATCTGGGAGGAGGACATCCGAGGGACTTTTCTATAGGTTATGCTTCTAAAAACTCATATGTATTTGACAGCCCCACAAACATATTTGGTTCAAACAAACTATCATCTTTACTAGGGCAAGGTTTTGTTATTAAGTAATTTGTCTATTTGTTGTTCTGCCAACTTTTACTAGTTTTCTATATTACAACATACTGAGATGTTCAATTTCTGCATACAAACTTTTTATGTCTAGCCAAAACGTTATTAACCTTCTAAGCAAGTCAGATAATCCAAATGAAAGTGACACATTAAAGCACACTGTATTTAGTGAGTAGAATGCATCTGTTGACCCCAACGAATCTGCTTCACCTTATGTTTCAGTTACGCATTTTGGTCATTGTTATCGGGAAATCTAGTGTCTATGCATAGCTACTAGTCCCACTAAGACGGGTAGCTATCTTAGAAACAAACAGATTAAAGTTACTTTCATTTTCCTTTACGAGAAGTAGATAGGAGAGGAGAAAAGAATACCAACCTCAATCTTTCACTTGGTTCCTTGCTTGTTCCTTCTCTCCTCTGATGGATCTTTGCCACTCCTTTCTTGATTACTCCGCTTCAAAGAGTACCTATAAAATCAAAGCAGCATAATACCTTCAAAGTACAGAGATCTACAATCATAAACAATATAGGACCAGATATATATTGACCACACAAATGCATATATTATCAAACATACAAGAATGTGGAGGAAAACATGAATATCTTTATTGATAGAAAGATTAGAAGAGAGGATTACAACCCATTGATCTACCCCAGCGTCATCCTCACAGCATGAAAGCCCTTCTTGACTTCATGAAAAGCTTAGATCACGCAACACTATGATATTCCACTAGGAAACCAACAACACTTCCTTACAGAATATCAAATTCCAGCCTCCAAATCTCTGGGATGAGGGATCCATATATAGATGTTTGCATGGGGGTGAGTCAGCTTCTAGGATTTTGATTAGTGTCCTCTCTCTAATAGTCCTTGGTTCCACTTGGAGATTCATGATCTCTTACTCATCCCTGGGCGAATTCAGAGAACCAAGTGTCACAGGAGAAGTTTCTGGAAGATTCCATGATCATCCCCCTTGCAAACTGTCTCTGCCATTTTTCTACTCTCGCCCATCACACCCTACAGAAGGGGTTTTCAATATGCATTGCACTTTTTGCATGTGGCAGGTGAGATGCATCGCACCCTTAGCATTGAGCAATTTGTATGGTTTAGTTTTGACCAGTTCTGAGCAGTTTTCCATGGAGAAATTCTGGGAGATGATGTAATCAACTGACCTTGTTCCTTTAGGGTGTGAAAAAACACTTTTAGGGACTCAGAAGACCTTGGTTTATGGAAATATATGATTGGGGTTGCAGTGCCCAAATATTTCTATAACGGTTGCCCCCTAAAGCATGAGGTCGTAAATCTTTTGATGTCGGGTGAAATGCTTTATCATGAGGACCCGAGGTTTTTCGAACTGGGAGGAAACTTGTAATAAGGTACAATACAATAAATTATCGTCATAATATTTTCATGATCTAGCTGAGGCGGGCATCCCCATGCTCCGATTTATAAATTCATTTTCATGTACATAGGACAGACAAATGTCTATGTGGCAGACTGATGATTCTAATGGAGCCATCATTCATTGATTCGGATGATCATCTGTGCAGCAATGATCTACATTTGATGTCTTTATTTTCTTGAATATATCGCATCCCGGATGGATAAAACTAGATTCGGGGTCTTCAAACTCATTCAATCTTCGCTTGAAGTACAATTTGATGCATGTGAGAAGATGTTCTGGAGCCGAACATGGAAAGACATCGCCTAATTACCAGCCAATGATGTAAGTTGTTAACAGGTGCAAGAGGAATCACTGATAATGATGATGACCCTCATGGTGTGACGGTACAATTCGCGTGGTGTGAAAATGGGACTTGGCGTCAAACACCACACAAAATCTTTCGATTGAAGGCCATTGATGTAAACCTATTGCTGGAAGTGAGAAACCTGCCTTTAAGGCATGCAAGCTTCAATGTAGTAAAAGGGTTGTCCCTAGGTCAACT
>APFE030341903.1:155112-191373 GCA_000404065.3 Pinus taeda | reverse complement strand
AAGGAAAACTGGACTAAAGACCTATGGTTATTGCATTACTGTTACAGTGGATTATGGACTCCGTAGAAGGGATTGAATCACTGTGTGTGCATTTGGGGGCGAGGTAGAGTACCTTTGGGATCCCTGTGTTGACAAAGTAAGTAGCATTCAACTAGTGGGATTGAGGAAGGAGGTCCTCCAGAGTCTATGTTTCGGTTGGCAGCTGGAGATTGATTCCTTTAAGAAGGCATCTCGCTTAGACTCTGTAATTTGGCTTGAGGGTGACAACGAAAAGTAAGTGTGGTTGAAACTATCTATAGTTGGGTGGAGAGTCCTTGTCCTAGAATTAGTTTCCCGTCACATTCAAAGATGGATATCCGCTTATAATTGTTTATTTGTTGATGAATCATGATGCATTTCTAATTGCAATAGTTCTAGATTTTGGTGGAGAAATTATCGTTTAGATTTGCAACTTCTCATGAAGTTCTAATCAAAATCACAAGACACAAACCTACTCTATTGTTTTGTGGGATTCAATTCACAATTAAAACATCAATCATAAACATACAACGAGAAATAACACACAAGCACACAATATTTTTCCAAGGGAAATAAATTTGCTAAAAACACCAATATCTTCTTGCATTAATCTGATGAATAGAAATGTATTACAATTGATTTGCTTAATTGAGCACAAACTGCAAGTGAATAACCTATCTCTTTGCTCACTGAGAAGCTCTGACCTAGACTTAGTCCGTTTTTTCCTCAACTTGAGCCCTTCTTTTCTTGCGCAATTCCTGACAAATTAGGCCCCTATTAATTAGGAATTTCCCTAAGCAACACATGTACACTCAATACTAGTCTACAACTAATGCTACACTACCTTGGAATCTCCACCACAACTGGGGGACTCAAATTCTCTACATGTACTAGCTATTTTGGGTTGATTGATCAGTTAACCAGATGATCACTGAGTTTGACTGAAATCCCATTGCACAACTAACCTTCCACTAATTCCTCCAACAGTTGGAACTTGTTTAACTAAAAACAACTTGAGATAACTGACTTTGATTGGTACAATTAGAAATCACTCATGCTTAACTGAACTTTGACTCCTCCAAATCAAATTTACTAAGTTATTTAAGTGACAAGTTCCATGTCACCTCAGTTAACAACCTCTAAGATTTCTGCTGATGTCGAAATTCGAATTATCTCTAGTTTGACAAGGGAAAAGTCAAATTGAGATTTTCTTGCTGCATTTTTCAACACTCCCTCTCAGAAATAAAGGTATTATCAATCACCCTTATCGTGCACCTGTGGAATGTATTTCATGCAAGACTCTTCACTGTTTCTACTGCTACTACAACATTTATAACTGAGAAGTATCCAAAAAAAAAGAATCAATTGTGTTTGCCACTGTCTACTAGGAAAACTGTGTTGTTGTTGACTCTGGTACTGATCTCCTTCTTTGTTCTCAACAATCATCTGCACTCCTCATTACTTGACTAACACTGATCCTCCTACTACTGAATATTGTGGGCCTTCATAGCAAGGTAGGGATCCATTAGGACAACACCTCAATGGACCCTGCCCAAATTTATGTACCTCTTGGACTAAGGATCTACATCACTCCACCTCACTCTTGGAGGTATAACTACATGTGCTCTGACTACCTACTTTGATCAAAATCTCCCCCTACTGAAGGTATCTATCTGAGTGGATGTATCCACTCTGCTTATCCATTTGTGATTTCTCCACAACTTCCTCAGGCTCCTTCCGAGGCTCCATTTTGAGAGGTCTATCATGCTCCCTGTCAACCACCATATCTCTAATCTTTGCCTTGCTCCCGAAGGTTGTGCATGCATCTTCTACCTCAAGCGCATAAAGGTTCTTGACTTGAACCCTAATCTGCTTCACATGTCCCGTGGCTATGTGTCTTGGGAATTCTTTCCCTTTGCTGAATATCACATCATACTGACGATTTTCCAAAATTGCTACTCAGATGAGATTTTTCATTAGGCTTGGAATGAGCATGAAATTCTGTTGACGGTGCTGGAAATCTATCAACCAAGGGGATCTCCCTGATCTAAAGTCCCAAATAGACCTCACACTATTTGGAATAGGATCCCCATCTGGAGTATCGGCCCAATTGCCATATTTTCTTATAGATTTGCCTTGGCTTTAATTGTTGGCAAAAGGGAGAAGCATATATGTGCCTTTTCGAAAAGCAAGCAAGTGTTCCTAGTGAATGTTCGGTTGCAGGTGTATCCAGGTTCTTCTACTGTGGAGGGAGGAAAGGTGGGCCTCTAACAGAGAGATAAGAGTACCACCCTAGTAGAGGTGCACACAAGCAAAAATATAACATCCTAACATCAAGAAAAAATAGTCCACATAGATGTGACGATTGTTACAACCATTACAACGCATCTTCAATTAGATAAACGCTAAAATAACTGAAATAGTTCAACTACTTTAGTACAGGTTAAAGAAAACATGAATCATAAATATTCACAGAACAATCTTATAAATATTCACAATCCATGCATGAAAATGTTTTGGCCTTCAGGCTTCGAGTATTAAGTAAAATTCCCAAGATACATGAATACAACGAGCATCACTAACTCCAATAGTGGAGCATTGGAACCACAAATTTCTCCCCAAACGTACCAACTCTATCTCTCTGATGCCTTATGGGAGAAGCCAAGGTGAAAAGTCATTTTATTATACAATGAGGGTGTATATATAACCAATAGGGTGATGCTTCACCTCTCTTGTGACTCTTTGTCTACCCCCATGACTTTTTGACTTCCTATGACTTTTCAACTTTACATGACTCATCATCTTCTGTACATGTCCTTTGGACTTCCACTTTATAATACATTTTCAAAGAAGAAATTACATAATCCATAAGAATGATGTGGCATATGACGACTCATGATATGACATGGCATGACACTGCTGGCAATGACTTCTTGATGACATAGCAATGTCAAGCCATTCCTTTTGCTTCTTTGTCTTTAATAAGAGATGTGTAATGCTTCATATTCATGAGAGATATGCTTTGTTCTTCATATATACCCTCCAAAGGGTTGTGAATCAGATGGAGTCTTCATGCAGTCCTTATCTTTGATCTTTTGTTGTAATCTAGTGTTCCTTCATCTTCTTTCCTGATTATTATCTTATCTTTTCAGCTGCATATATGTCTTCTAGCATGGTCCCCTTCTCATTTTCCTTCCTCATCATCCTATCATGATAATATAGAGTACATGCAACTGAAAATCATTCATGACAGGCCGACATTAGTCCAAAAACCCCTAACCTAACATGTTTCATGAATTCACTTGCTAGGGCTGGAATTGATGACTGGTTGAGTGACTGGCTAAGGGATTGCGTAGTTCCAAAGGCGAAGGTCTGGGATTGAGGCTTAATACTATGCAATGTGCAGTTCTGGATGGCCAGGATTAGGAGATTGCGCAGTTGAGAGGTTTATGAGTTCAAGGCTAGGGCATGAGGCTTGAAGATGCCCATTGTGCAGCTTTGGGAGGCAGGAAGGTTAAGGCATTGTATTGTTGATGGACTCGAGGACTCATTCTGGAGGCTTGAGCCTTGAGACTATGCAATGCACAATTATGGAGGCTTGGGTAAAGGAACTGAACAATTGAGGGACTCAATGACTCAATTTTGAGGCTTGATCCTTGAGTTTTCCCATTGCGTATTTTTGGGAGGCAGGGAGGCTAGGTGATTGTGCAATACTACAATGGAGGAGCTCAAGGCTGAGGCTTGCGGACTAAGACTGCGCAATGTGCAGTTCAGACCTGAGTGGAGGGCATGATTGCATAGTTTTTGAGGTCAAGGTATGGGTTTGAGCACTGATACTACATAGTGTGCAGTATTGGGAGGCAGGAATTGCGTAGTGTCAAGAGGAAGGGTTGCAGCTTAAGGGTTGAGACTGTGCAATACACAGTTCAAGAGAGTCAAATGAGGCTAATTTTCTTGGTCGGAAGATTTTCCGAATTTGGCTAAGTGTGGGATCGATGAAGATAAAGTGAACAATGATAGGACTTAACTATGATCACACACTTATAACACTTGACGTCACAACATATATTATCAATAACACATGAACAACAAACTTCCCTTAGTGCAACAACTTTGCGACGACAAGTGCGACACCAAAGATACACTTTATGATGACAATGACGACACTTGTGCGACAGTTCTTAAGACTTGGAAATGAGTGTGATACATGTTTACATGGTAAGTACAACTCATTAATGCAAATATTACCCCTTCAAACACACCAAAACTAGCTTTCGTGTGTTGCGTGACACTGCACATGCCAAAAGACAACATTTGTTGTATGAAGAGAAAGTGCGAAAGACACTTGTGATTTGAAAATGATAGTGAAAGAGGCACATGCCAAAGTGAAGATAACATGAAAATGACACTAATTAAAATGAAAGAAAGAAAAAGTGAAAGTCAAAAGCATGAAAATGACACTCACAAAAGTGAAGGTGTGCAAAAGTGACAGTTTGAAAAACTCACAAAAATAGAAGTACAAACATAGCCAAAAGTGAGGGATTGTCAATAACAGTGCACACTGACTGTTGACATGGGTTGAACATTGCACAAACATTGTCTTGATGGACTATGCCATTCTTGTTCAAGCTTGCGTAAAAGAATTTTCTCATGAACTTGTAGCAAACTAAGCATGTGTGAGCAAGTGACTTTGACTGATCAAGAAGTCACTATGGAACGATTGATCATAAGATCCACATTAGGCTCCAAAATTAAAGTATTGGAAAAATTTTGGAGGGTGTTTTTTCACATCGACAACACTTATTGACACATTGGTAGAACTTCAACTTCTCTTCCTCATTAACTCTTTATGCATGGTCTAGTTCTTTAGGAAGTCTTGATTCACCGTTCAGATTACCTTGGCTTCCCCACTTACCCCGCAAATAAACATAGTCCCCTCTGTCCTTTCTTAGTTGAATTCAAACATAAGATTTGCGATATCACAATGTTTCAAATAAGGAAAGGGCAGTATAGTTCCCGAGATTTTGATTTTCAGAGTACAGTTTTTCATCTCTGGTGTTGCTCTGCTGCTAGCAGCCCTAGACAATACCCCGACAAAGTCACTACAAGAACGGAAACATTTCTCCGCTACCAACGATCTTGTACAATACCTTGGTGGATTTTCTTGCTTCACCTCTCTGTGTTGAAGATAGCAACAAGAAATGATAAAAATAGAATCCATAAATTCCAGTTTAATTTGTCCTTGAATTAAACTAGAATTAAAATCGAATTCTATTCTCATAACAACTTGTAAATAGCTAATTAAGTTTAATTAACTTAATTAGCTTAGGAATTTCTAGTTGGAAGTCTTTCTGAAGTCATGTATATGTTCTCCCTATATTAAAGGGGTCCAAGATGA
Organism: Pinus taeda; assembly: GCA_000404065.3. Lineage (NCBI taxonomy): Eukaryota > Viridiplantae > Streptophyta > Pinopsida > Pinales > Pinaceae > Pinus > Pinus taeda. Next base: position 185,957 of record APFE030341903.1, on the reverse strand, counting down.
GTTAATTGTGAGTTGTAATTAGATAACTCAGTTTACTAAGTTAAGTTAAGCTAAATTAGTTCCAAATTGTTTGAGGAACTAATAGTGAGTTAATAGTTAGTTGGTGCACTAATGCATTAACTAGTGGTACTCTAGTTAACTAAAGATTCCCTCATCAGAAACTCATGCATGTCGATTCTAAGAAAGACCCAGTTGAGACTAGAGTGCAGGGACAATGTACTATGAGTTGTATAATTTTCCAAGTTGTACAGATGGTGCATGCAATTGGGAAGTAAACCTAGAAGGGATTGCACAATTTTGGATGCATTGGTTTCCAATTAATATGGGCTAATCATACATAGGAGTTGCGTAAGGAAATATGGGCTTGGAGAGATGAAGAATTGGCTAAGTGCTGGCCAAGAGTTTGCTTGTGAGCTGGGAGACTGATTATACTGAGTGGGGATTTTTCTTGTGAGAAAAAGCATTGTATTATCATCTTGGATTTCTGATTTAATGCAATATAGATAGTGGGGTTTTCAGATGATGCTTTCCTAGTATACTTATTGTGTTATGTACCATTGATTTATCTTCTTCTTGTTCATATTGTTTTCATCGATCTATTGGCTTTCGCTAGTTGAAAGTAGAAGTAGATTATTATCCTATGCTTTAGTAAATTGCATGAGCTTGTGCATCTACAGGATAATTCTACATGGTATCAGAGCTGAGAACAATATACTAGAAGAGATTTCGCAGTTTTGAGGTTTTGGGTTACAGGTGAAATTCAAATTTGCAATACATACTTTAAGATTGACAAATGGCGTTCTACGGTTTACGACTCGAGTATGCCTTGGATGGAAGCTTGAATTCTATAGCTTGGAAGGACAGGATGGAGGTCGTGTTGGAGGATAATGGCGTGAAGCAATTCATTAATCAAGACATTCCTAAGCCACCAACATCAAATGCTCAGAATTTGGCCGAATGGAAGAAGTGTGTGGCAAGGGTGAGGTGGATAATCCTCGAGGGATTTTGAGACCACATTGTCTCGAGTCTCCATGGGAAGGAAACTACACATGCTATGTGGAAAGAATTGAAGGACCGTTTCCAGAACAAAAGTTACCAAAGGAAATTGGCATTGGAAGATAAACTTTGAAAAATCAAGATGGAGGCGGGCGACTTAATTCCAAATTACTTGACCAAGTTCACTCATTGTCAGGATTAACTTGGAAGTGTTGGAATCATGGTTTCTGAGGATGATATGGTGAGTCTTTCTCTTCTAGGACTCCCAAAGAATTGGCATATTTATCAAGACTCTATCAATGGTCGGGATAAGCTGCCAAATTGGGAATGACTGTGGTCGGATTTGATGCAAGAGGAGATCAGGAGGAATAACAGAGATGGGACCTCTCCCAAGGAAGTGGAAGAGGAATTTTCCTTACTGAGTAAGGAAAATAAGGCCAAGGGAAAGAAGTCCCAAGGCGAGGAGGGTGGAAAGAATATGGAATTGACGAAAGTCAAGTGTTTTCACTATCATGAGCACATGCACTATGCCAAGAACTGTCCACAGAAGAAAGCAAGCAAGAAGGAGCCAACGGTAGCAGAAATAGGTGAAGCTCTAGATTCACAATTCGAACTTGATTTCACTCTCACTGCATGCATGACCGACACTGCCATGGGAAGTGTGTGGTATCTTGATAGCGGTGCCTCATTCCATATGATGGGGGAATATAAATCTCTTTAGTGATTTTGAGGAGAAAGACCTCAAGCAGAGCATATATTTTGGAGATGAAAAGAGGTATAGAGCTACAGGGATTGGTATGGTTACCTTTCAGAGGGACTCTGGCTCCCTTCTTAGGATCACATATGTGATGTATGTTCCAGGACTAAAGAAGAATCTTGTTTCAGTCGCGATATTGGAAGACTGTGGCTATGATGTGGTTTTTAGTAAGGGAAAGGTTTTCCTTAGACACATCACCACAGGACATGTGAAACATATCGATGCATAGGTCAAGAACTTGTATGCTTTTGAGGTTCAAGATGCATGCAAAGCCTTGAGGAGCAAGGAAAAGGTTAGAGATTTGGTGGTTAAGAGGGAGAGTAAATTACCTCTCAACATGCAACCCTAGAAGAAGCCTCAGGAGCAACTTCAGGAAGTTGTGGAGCAACCAAAAATAGAGAAGCTGAGAGGAGACCGAGTGGAGAGATCCACTCAAGAAAATAAGAAGTAGTCTCAGACAATTGTGGAGCAACCATAATTAGAGAAGCTGAGAGGAGACCGAGTGGAGGCATCCACTGATGCAGAGACCTCCAACTGGGGGAAATTTCGAGCCAAGTGGGCTGATGGATCACATGCAGCCATACCTCTAGGTGGGAGGTGGGGTGATGTGAAGTGACAGTCCCAAGAGGATGAAATTGGGCAGGGTCCATTGAGAGGTTTTATCTCATGGATCGTACCTTGCTACGGGAGCCCAAAGTACATAGTAGTGACAGGAATTAGTGGGATTGATGCAATCAGAGATTAGAGTGGCAGAGGCTAGAGCAGTCAGATACTGAAGAGCGTAGAGAAGGGTTGACAACAATGCAGAAAGGTAGAGTCAAGAGAAGCACAGAGGTTTCAGTCAACAGAGGAAATAATACTCAGAAATGTTGATGACAGAGGCATCATTCTGATTCAGGTTGGGTGTTTTTTGTTTTTGGAGTTGCTGGAGCAACAACACTAGAGAGAAGTGTTGCATGCAGAACATTCCAAAGGTTTAGGATTGAGATCGAGTTGAATTCCTTTCTTGTTGAGAGGGAGTGTTGAAAATAGCAACAATAAATGATAAAAATAGAATCCAGAAATTTCAGTTTAATTTTTCCTTGAATTAAACTGAGAATTAAAATCAAATTCTATTCTCATAGCAACTTGTAAATAGTTAATTAAGTTTAATTAACTTAATTAGCTTAAGAATCTCGAGTTGGAAGTCTTTCTGAAATCATGTATATGTTCTCCCTATATTATAGGGGTCCACGATGAGTTAATTGTGAGTTGTAATTAGATAACTCAGTTTACTGAGTTAAGTTCAGTTAAATTAGTTCCAAACTATTTGAGGAAGTAATAGTGAGTTAACTGTCAGTTGGTGCACTAATGCATTAACTAGTGCTACTCTAGTTAATTGAAGATTCCCTCATCAAAAAATCATCACGTCAATTAGGAGAAATACCTAGTGGAGACTAGAGTGCAGGGACAATGTACTATCAATTGTATAATTTTCTGAGTTGTACAGATGGTGCATGCAATCAGGAACTGAACCTAGAAGGGATTGCATAGTTTTGGATGGACTAGTTTCCCTTTAATATGGGATAATCAGCCATAGGACTTGTGCAAGGAAATAGGGGCTTGGAGAGCTAAAGAATTGGCTAAGTGTTGGCCAAGAGTTTTATTATGAGCTGGGAGATTGATTATATTGAGTGTTGGATTGTTCTTGTGAGAACAAGCATTGTGTTCTCATCTTGGATTTCTGATTAATGCAATACAAATAGTGGGGTTTTGAGTTGTGGCTTTCCCTAGGATACTTATTGTGCTATGTGCCATTTATTTGTCTTCCTCTTGCTATTATTATTTTCATTGATCTATTGGCTTCCACTGGTTGAAAGTAGAAGTAGATTCTTGTCTCGTGCTTTAGTAAATTGCATGAGCTTGTGAATCTACATGAAATTCTACACTTTCTGTAGGAAGCCTTTCTCTTCTTTCACCTTTATTTGTATATTTATATAGGAATATGCATAAGCACTTATTGATTTCATGGGTGGAAGAGGGATCTCGACTTATTGAGAGAAGGAGAGGTTGTTCCTTCAAAGAAGCATATAAAGACCTCTGATTTAGGTTTGCTCATTTATATTTTTTCCCTTTGTCCTTCTCTACTTGATTGGAATAACATGAAAACACCAAAACATAAAAACCCAAGTGTAGGCACAAGGTTTCCAGAATAGATATGGAGATCATGGTTTGACACAATGATTTCCTAACGCAAGAATCATATTTTTCGTCGGAACATCATCAACCAAAAGGTGTAAATAAGACAAGGAAGAAGGACAGAGAATTAGACAAATGTTGCAGTATCACAAAGTATTTTTCTATTTTGCCACATTGTCTTTTGAGCTTAGATAGGACACCCTTCATGCAAAGTCTCATTGATAGAACAAAAAGAAAAAGACATGGCACAACAAGTAAGCAAAAAGAGGCTAAACCAAGTATGATACAAGACAAAAGTAAGAAAAGATAAGAAAGACTAAAGAGAACAAGTGTGGGATCAGTGCAAGAAAGGGAAAACTATAATGTAGCTAGTCCTACTCCTAACCTAAACAATTAGATGGTCAGGGTCACATATATTGAAATTTCCAATGTAGCCACTGTAGTTGCTCCCGACCTGCAAACAAAATGATATGATCGATTAAAACTAACATAAAGCAATGTGCAACAGAAAAGATAAAAAATTGAGTAAGTTACACACAAATTTGAAGGTCTTTCCTGTTAGTAGAAAGATAGGCCATAGCACTACTTTTGACTAGTTCATATTCTTACCTTTTCGATGAAAACCATCATTCAAAAAACCTTAGAGGATTCTTGCAAATGTGTCCTCGTCTACACCAAACTCCTTAGCAAGCACGAGGAAAGATCAAAACTTGTTATTTGCGCTGGAGCTTTCCAGGTAAGATTGCTCCAACCGTTCAGTGATTGGATCATAAAATTCATGAAAATCCTCTTGAAAACTCTGAAATATTTGTAAAGATGAATTTTCAATTTGAGGCACGGGATTATGATTAGAATATTGTGAGGGAAAATAGATATGATCATATTCAGTAGGCATGTCAATATAGTGAGTACTTGACATAACCATCAACAAGTGCAGAGGTGCCTCAACTGCTTGACAAGTACCCGGATGTTGAGATGTTAAACCATAAAGATCAAATGATGTAAAACAACTGCCATTAGATGTGTTTATGGGAAAATAGTACGTTGAATGACAGTCATTAGATACATAAACATGATCAGATGGGTTGATTAAAGCATCATATTCCTAGTTTGTAATTAACAAAATAAACTAATTTGAATAGCTCTGTGAATGCTCTGAACAATACAATCAACTGAATCCTCGCATGACGGATGTGACAAACTATTTTCCTGTAACTGGTAACAAACTGTAGAAGCATCGTAATCATCGAAAGAATTTAAAAGGAATTTCAGCACAACAAACACATGAGACCAGCTAAGACATAATGAACAGAGAAGAATTTGATTCATGCAATAACTCGTGCATTTATTATCACTCAAGATGATTTCAGGTGCGATGAAGGGAAATATTTGCAATATAACATTTGCAAGAGAAACCAAGATTTGACTATTAAGAAATGAATCTGATAAGAATTATTCCTTAGGCCAAATATGGTCTTTGAAATGATCAACTTCACAATTCCATGACTCCAAACCTAAGTTGAGTACAAGAGCCTGACATGGGGATGAATCATGTGAAATAAAACATCGAATCCTATTAGAAACTGAATTTGGAATGTTCGAAACATTACATCTGAAATACCAAATATATTTCAAAAAGAAATTTACATCGAGTGAAACCATTCAAAGAGAAGGATTAGTGTGAGAGAAACCAAATTTGATTTAGTTCAGGGGGCTTACCAGAGTTGCAAGATCTTGACATAACCATCAACGAAAGTTGAAGTTCATAGACTTCCTGACAAGTCCTGGAACTTTCAAGGATTGTAAAATTTCATCTTGGAGATTGAATCAGATGATGCATGGTGTGAGGATAGTTTCTTTCTATGATCTCAGTGGGACCACTACTAACCAAATGACAACCATCTATGTTACTGATTTGATCAGATTCTGCAACTTCAACAACCAAATTACTCAAATTGAAAGATTATTCTGATCACAAATTCAAAGATGTATGAATTAGAGAAATTTCATGAGTAAGCTGATTTGAAGAGTTATCTTCATGCAAAACAAGAAATGATGAGGGGTGGAGAATATAATCAATGATTCATTTATTTCCTTTCATGTCATGGATAACCTCACTACCTTGTGTCAATTGGGAAGTTAACTCATCAGATGGAGAACTTGAAAATCGTGGAGCATCTTCATCACATGTAGATAAAGCACAAACAATAGAGCACAAGGGATAGTGAGATGAATAGAAAGTTTTGATAAGGGCGTCTTCTTTGAACGAATTAGATTCTAGATCTAAATTAAAATCTTCATGAGAAATCGAAATATCAATTGGTGCACTTGGGCATTTGTCAATGCTTACATAAACAAAATTATTACCATCAGAGTGATTGTTGCCCAATGTATGGATTTCTTGAAAAAGATTGATTGCATTTGATTCATTATTGAGATTAGCAGATTGAAAATAATCCAAGAGTGGAAGTGCATCATCTTGACATGGGGGACTTTGAAAAAGGGAAGAGAGATCAAAAGTATCTTCATTTTCCTCCTCCTCTACCAGTGTAATGTGATCGCCCTGTATCTGATCGCAATTTCAACAAACAACTCGAAAATCAAGAGAGCATGAAGAGCTAGTTGGTGGAGTAGATTGATCAAGAAAATCCTGATATGTAGAGTCATGTCATGTAGATGATAAAGGATTATAAATGTCCCTTGAAGAAGTAACACTTTCAATGGTGCCATATTCAAGGTTGATGTCAAGTGTGCTAATGTCATCTTGAGGAATGGAAGTATTAGTCTTCATCCTAGGCTCCATGAGCCACTCTGGGGTTTCTTTCACTAGATCTGAATCATGAGAAGCAGAAGGAGGATCAAGAGATGGATTAGGAATTTGATTTATTAATTTCCCAACTTTATTATCATCTTAGTGGGGCACCCACATCAGGACTGGAAAAGGAGGAGGAGAAGGAAAAAAAAGGGTGGTAGTTTCCTCCTCTAAATTTTTAGGTATCTTACGATTTACAAGATTCAAGGAGGTAAAAGCATCATGGGTTTTTAATTCACCATGCAAAGAGATATGAACCAAATGCTTAAAATTTTGTTTAAATAAATCCCAATCTATTCATTCTCATGGAGATTCATAACAAAGGTGAAGGAATCGATTGGAAAAATCCTCAACTGATTCATTAGGCTTCATTCTTAGTTTATCAAGTCTTTTAGGAACATTCTGGTAATCATCCCTGTCAAATGCTTTATGAAGCTCCTTCGCAAGTTGGTCAAATGAATGGATTGAAGCAACAGGTAATGTATGACACCATCGATTAACACAACCTTCAAATGTGAGGGTGAGTAATATAGCGATGACATCCTTGGAATGTATTCCATTAGAAAGGCATAGACAAACAACTTGTAACAGATGTGCACGAAGAGTTAATTCAACCTCTCCATCCAACTTAAGTTGGGACAAGTTATGAATTTTTTTTTGCACAGATGGTAAAATTAGGCTCTTTAGAAAAACATCACGGGACTATGATTTGGGGAAGAGCCATCTTGAATAAGAGATTGAAAGTAGCCTTAATGGGCACAACATTAGGGGAATTTTGAGGTATAAAATGGGCCTCCTAAGGAAAATGTACAAACAAAATAAAATTTATAAGAACCAATAGGATTCAAGATGAGGATGTCAACCATGGGGGATGACTCACCATTTTTGGAGTAAAAAAGTAAAAAGATTAAAAAATAATAAAATAATAAAACTACTTTTTCAACTCGTATTTTCATCTTATCTCCCAAAGGTTCTACTCAAATTTTGAGAAAGAGTACTTGGTGGATGCAAAATTTAATTCCTCATCCAATGCATACCCATGTCACATACTTTCGATGCACCCTGCTACATGAAAAATGTGATTGCAATAATGTTTTTCATATAATCTCATTTTTTCGTGTAGCAGGGTCTATCGAAAGTATGCAACATGCACATTCCTTGGATGAGGAACCAAATTATGCATCCAACCAGTGTTTCCGCTTGAAATTTGAGTAAACCCATAGGGAGATAAGTTGAAAATACGAGTTGAAAAAATAGTTTTTTCTTTTTTCCCTCTAAAATTTGATGATGTAATGTAATCTTATTTTATTCCTTCCACTATTATTTTATAATTTTCTTAGGAGGGCCATTTTAGACCTCAAAATTCCCCTAATGCCTATCATCTAGTCCTCCTTCTAGCACCATTTGTTCACGGCGTTGGAAATCTGTCAACCAAGGGGGTCTCCCCGATGTTAAGTCCCAATTAGACCTCACACCATTTGGAATAGCAGCCCCATCTGGAGTATCAACACGATTTCCATATTACTTATAGATTTTGCTTGGCTTTAACTGTTAGCAAGAGAGATAAGTGTACATGTGCCTTTGTGAAAAGAAAGTAAGTGTTTCTGGTGAATGTTTGCTTGAAGGTATATCCAGGTTCTTCTATTGCGGATGGGGGAAAGGTGAGGCTCTAAGAGAGAGGTAATATTACCACCCTAGTAGAGGTGCACACAAGTGAAAAGATAACCTCCTAACATTAAGAAGAATAGTTCACATAGATGTGATGATTGTTACAACCACTACAACACATATTCAATTAGATAAGCACTAAAATAACCGAAATAGTACAACTACTTTAGTACAGGTAAAAGCAAATATGAATAAGAAATATTCACAAGGAAATCTTACAAATATTCACAATTCATGCATGAAAATTTGTCGACCATTAGGCTTCGAGTATTAATTAAAAGTCTCAAGATACATGAATACAATGAGCATCACTAGCTCCAATAGTGGAGCATTGGAGCCACGAATTGCTCCCCAAAAGTACTAACTCAATCTCTCTAATGCCTTATGGGAGAAGCCAAGGTAAAAAGTCCTTTTCTCATACAATGAGGGTGTATATATAGCCAATGGGGTGATTCTTCACCTCCCTTGTGACTCTTTGACTACCCTCATAACTGTTTGACTTCCTAGGACTTTTCAACTTTACATGACTCTTCATTTTCTATACATGTCCTTTGGAATTCCACTTTATAATACATTTTCGAAGAAGAAATTACATAATCCACAAGCATGAAGTGGCATATGATGACTCATGACATGACATGGAATAACGCTGCTGCTAAGGACTTCTTGATGACATGGCAATGTGAATCCATTCTTTTTGTTCCTTTGTCTTCAATAAGAGATGTTCAATGCTTCATCTTCATGAGAGATATGCTTTGTTATTCATATACACACTCCAAAGGGTTGTGAATCAGATGGAGTCTTCATGTAGTCCTGATATTTAATCTTCTGTTGTAATCTATTGTTCCTTCGTCTTCTTGCCTAATGACCATCTTATCTCTTCAAGTCCATATGTGTCTTCTAGCATGGTCCCCTTCTCCTTTTCCTCCCTCATAATCTTGTCATGATAAGATAAATTACTAGCAACTAAAAACCATTCATGGCAAGCCAACATCAGTCTGAAAAACCCCTAAGCTAACATGTTTCATGAATTCACTTGCTAGGGCTAGAACTGATGATTGGTTGAATGACTGACTAAGGGATTGTATGGTTCCAGAGGTCCAGGTCTGAGACTGAGGCTTGAGACTATGTAATGCGAAGTTTAGGATGGACAGGTTCAGGAGATTGTGTGGTTAAGGGGATTAAGATTTCAAGGCTAAGGCTTGATGCTTACAGATTCCCACTATGCAGTACTAAGAGGCATGGAGGCTAAGGCATTGCACAATTGAGGGACTCCAGGAATCAGTTTGGAGGCTTAAGACTTGAGACTAAGTAATGCAGAGTTCTGGAGACCTGGGCAGAGGAACTACATAGTTTAGGGACTCAAGGACTCAAGCTGGAGGCTTGAGCCTTGATTTTTCCCATTGCACAATTCTAGGAGGCAAGGAGGCCAGGTGATTACACAATTATGCAGTTCATGAGGACCGACACTGCGCAATGCACATTTCGGGCTTGGGTGCAGGGCGTGATTGCACAATTTTGGAGGTCAAGGTCCAAGCTTGAGCATTGAGACTACATATTACATAGTCATGGGAGGTAGGAAGTTCACATTGAGTAGTGTTAAGAAGCAGGGTTGCAGCTTGAGGGATGATACTACACAATGTAAAATTTAGGATAACCAGGTGAGGCTATGTTGCTTGGTCGAAATTTTTTCTGAATTTGTCTAAGTGTGGGATCAATGAAGTTGATGTGAATAGTGATAGGACTTGAGTATGATCACATGCTTAGAACACTTGATGACACAACATAGATCATCCAAAACACATGAACAACAAACTTCCCTCAGTGTGACAACTTTGAAATGACAAGTGCGACACCAAAGATACACTCTGTGATGACCATGACGACACTTGTGTGACAATGCCTAAAACTTTGGAAATGAGTGTGATACATATTTACATGGTAAGTAATAATCATTAACGCAATTATTACCCCTTTAAACAAACAAGAACTAGCTTTTGTGCGTTGTCCGACACTCCACATGCCAAAAGACAACATTTACTATATGAAGAGAAAGTGTGAAGACCACTTGCGATATGCAAACGACAATGAAAGTGACATATGTCAGAGTGAAGATAACATCAAAACAACACTAATTAAAGTGAAATAAAGCAAAAGCGACAGTCAAAATCATGAAAACAACACTCGCGAAAGCGAAGGTGTGCAAAAGTGACAATTTAAAAAACTCACCAAAATAGAAGTACAAACACAACCAAAAGTGAGGGAATGTCAATAACAGTGCACAATGAGTGTTAACATGGGTTAAAAATTGCACATACACTGTCTTGATGGTCTATCTTATGCTTTTTCAAGATTTCATAAAAGAATTCACCCATGAACTTGTAGGAAACTGAGCATGTGTGAGAAAGTGACTTCGATCGATCAAGAAGTGACTATAAAATGACTGATCACAAGATCCATAGTATGCTCCAAAATTCAAGTATTGGAAAAATTTTGGAGGGTGTTTTTCGCATTCACAACACATTCTTGAGTCAAAGAGGGGATCCTGACTCCCTTTGAAATGTGATTGTACCAATCTCGGCCATGTTGTACCTTTTGTCATCCCCAAACTCAATATGCATCTGGAGATATTTCTCCTCCAGATCATAGAAAAACTCTCTACACCTAGTCATGTGGAACGAGGCACAAGAGTCCAAATACCACACACTCCCCATCATGGTGTTGTAAATGCATGCAATAAGGGTGAATTCAATCTTGAACTATGAAGCCAAAGCTTCACCTGTTGCTCCTGAAGGCTCGACGTTTTGTGTGGACACTTTGTAGCATAGTGCTCGAATTCATGACAATTGAAGCATTTTATTTTGGACAAGTCTTTCTTCTTTCCCTCTTGACTAGATTCAGCCTCACCTTGGGAGTTATTTCCCTTGGCCTTCATTCCTTTACTAATTAGAGCAAATTCCTCTTCGTCTTCTTTGGATGAGGTTCCATCTCTGGCATTCCACCTCATTTCCTCATGTACCACATGAGACCATAAGTGTTTCCAATTTGGTCATTTCTCCCTCCCGTTCACCGAATCTTAGTAGCTATGCCAACTCTTGGGAAGGCCTATAAGGGCTAGGCTTACCAAGTCATAATTTGAAATAGTAGCACCAACTTCTACAAGATCATCACGAACTTGTGTGAACCTACTTAGATACTGTTGAATAGTGTCATTCTCCTGCATCTTGATATTTCAAAGTTTATCCTTGAGCGCCAGCTTCCTGTGGTCACTATTATTCTTGAATAGATATGTCAGTTCCTGCCACATTACATAAGGAGTTTCTTTCCCATGGATATTGGTAACAATGTGGTCCCATACTCCCTTCAATATTATTCTCCTCACCTTGACTACATCTTTCTTTCACTGAGCTAGGTTTTGGGCAGCATATGCTTGTAGCTTTGAAACATCTATCTTGATGTATTCTAGTAGGCCATTGTCATCCAATACCGCCTCCATGCGATGAAATTAGAGTTGCCTTCCAGGGCATACTCTAGTATCATCCCGTTGAAGGTCATGTTCCCAACTATGAAGAGATACTGCTACACTAAATTTCAAATTTGAACCTCCTGATAAACAAATTCGAAATTCCTTCTCTAATGCGATTCTTGCTCTAATACCATGTAGAAATTCTGGTTTAGATTTGCAACTACTCATGAAGTTTTAATCAAAATCACAAGACACAAACCTACTCTACTGATCTACGAATTCAATTCACAATATAGAACATCAATCATAAACATGCAATGAGAAATAACACACATGCACACAATATTTTTCCAAGGGAAAGAAATTTGCTAAAAACCTCAATCCCTACTTGCATTAATCTGATGAATAGAGATGCATTACAATTTCTTTTCTCAGCTAAGCACAACATGTAGGTGAATAACCTATCTCTCTACTCATTTAGAATAAATGACCCAAACTTAGTCAATTTCTACCTCATCTTGAGCCCCTATTTTCTTGTGCAATTCCTGAGGAATTAGGCACCTATTAATTAGGAATTTCTCCAAAATGGATTTCACAATTCCAAAGGTTGATCATCTGACTACATGATATTACACTGCCTTGGAATATCCACTACAGTTGGGGAACTCAAATTATCTACGTGAACTAGCTATTTTGGGCTGATTGTTCAGTTAACTAGATGATCATTGAGTTTGATTGAAGTCCCACTACACAACTGATCTTCCACTAGTTCCTCCAACAGTTTGAACTAGTTTAACTGAAAACAACTTGAGATAACTGACTTTGATTGCTACAAACTAGCAATCACTCATTCTTAACTGAACTCTAACTCCTCCAACTTGAATTTACTAGGTTAACTGAGTGACAAGTGCCTTGTCACCTCAGTTAGCTACTTCCAAGATTTCTGTTGATGTGAAAATTCGAATTATCTCTAGTTTGACCAAGGCAAAGTAAAAATGCGATTTTCTTGCTAATTTTTTCAACATTTAGGACTATTAATGCTTGAACATGTGGTTCAACCTCTACGGGTATATGATAATTATGAATATTTTAAATATATCTATGTGTGTGTTGTTTCTCTAAAACGAACGACACTAATAAATAAACTAAGTAAGCAGGAGCTTCTGAAGTGGAAATAAAATGTTGTGTGACTACCTTGCTGGTGTTGATCACATAACATCTAATGAACAAATTGTGTAATGAACCACATGACAATAAGGACTATGATTTAACACTGAACCAAAATTTATTCTAAATGAAATGTTCAATCTGTGTGGTAAGAATCATTCAAATAAATAACATATAGGAATCATGCCATGCTACAGGTCATCGAAGGATCCATAAGGATCTGGAATACACTTGTAAATAGTGGGATCAGAGACCTTTTTTATTAATATAATGTGATTACATAAATATTTTCTTCCATTAGGGTTTTCATCTGTGCACATCAATTTATTTGCCTAATTTACTAGTTGATAAGATATATGGAAAGCATATTAACGTTGATAGGTTTGTTCCTCTTTGGGCCCTGTCAAGGCCTGTACGCTTTAAATAAATGTCCAGTTAACCATGTATCAACAATGGTCTGGTTGTCTTCGAATAACATCAAAGTGTAGCTAGTTTGTCCTTGGAAAGTTTTGCATAGCGCCATAGATATTCTTGTAGCCTTGCCATGGATTTTGGCATTGTCGACGTGTGGTAAGCGGAGTGGAGACCTTTTAGGAGTCCACACTAAACCCGTGGTAGGTAAGGGCCACAAGAGAACCTATGCCAACACGCTTGGAATTCCCTATCCAAGAATGGGGAATGAAGATGTGTTAGGAGCACATTAGAGAATCTTTTGCCCATGCTTAGGAGGGGTAGCACCATAGGATGCCTTAATGAACCATTGACATTGGTATGAAGCCCTAATGATGATTTGGAGGTATGTCAAACCTTTGAGACAGAGCCATGGTTGAAATGACCAGCTCAAGGAAGTTTGTTTGGAAGTGAAATTTGTTTTGGGGCAACTGTGAAGATCCCCATATGATACATCGAATAAGGTAGGGCCGAGATCCCTTAGTCAATCCCTGGTAGAAATTGAGGGAAAAACTTATTGTGGCATAGGAGGGTTAGAGCCTTGAACTTATAATAAAGGACAGAGCAATCCTATCCTTTCACCAATCAAAACCCTAGTCATGGAGCCTTTGCATTGGCGCATCCAGATTTCCCCTAGTGTGATTGGATGAGGAAGGTCGACGTCGCTTGGAAGGGATTCCCTGGAAGCTTTTTATGGGAAGTAAAGGGACCAACTAGGAAAATTCTAGTCGGTATATGTTGGCACCCATGTAAGCTCGACGAGTTCTACTATTGGATGGAAGTGGTACCACAAGAAACTCATTCCTGGAGTTGTATCTCGATGATTATCGTTGTATCGCAAGGAGGGTTGGAAGGGATGACTAGGCGTGAGGCCAACTGTGCTCATGATCTGGAGATGGGAAACCTTCCCATTGGCCAGTGCGAAGCCTACCAGAAAACTCATCCCGCTAGTCGAAGATCCCATGAAGCTTATATAGGGAACCGTAGTGGGGCGCAGAACAGCATGGGACAAGGCCAAGGTTGCCTCCACGTTACCCTGAAATTTTTTCTATTGGTTGGTGATGTACCTAATAGTTCATCTTGTTAGGTCCATCCCATAGCATTTTCATGAGATGCAGGTGGAAGAGAGATGGGTGAACAATGCAAGATGATGTGTAAATGCCATCACACCTCCCAATTGTGAGCAAGGGACATGCAAGGGCGTGGCCCACTAAACCACATTTCCCAAAGGATGGTTCTTGGAAGGCATTGAGTAGTATTATAATGGAGCATTCCAGGATGATGAGGTGTCATAGCCACCTGGGCCAATCAAAGTTAAGGATGTGTAGAGGTGAGGCCCACAACCCACATATGATCGGATGCCTAACATGAAAGAAGGAAAGGAAGGTGCAATAGAAAGTGCCAAGATCACAAAGGCGGGATGACATCGCCTGATGTCACCACAGTGTTCTCACGCTAGAAAAGTAACAAGGTGCATAAAAGGAGGCATTGGTATGAGAGGAGAGGGATGATGTTGGCTAGATTCATTGGCTAGATGCACACGTTGAAAATGCAATAAGAAATTCCTAACTTAATTTTTCCTTGATTAAATTAGGAGAAATTCAAATGTCAATCTCAGCAAAATACTTGGAGGTAGTTAACTGAGGTGACATGGGTCCTGTCACTCAATTAACTTAGTTAATTCGATTTGGAGACAGTTGAGTTTAGTTCTACATGATTCATTGCTAATTTGTAGCAATCTATTTCAGTTAATTTGAGTTATTGTCAATATAACTAGTTCTCATTGTTAGTAGAAAAAGTGGAGGTTTAGTCAAGCGTGTGTAACTTTTTTCACACTAAGTGATCATTTAGTTATCTGATCAATCAACCAAAAATAATTATTGCACGTATATAATTCAAGTTACCCAATTGTGATTGGATTTCAAGGGTAGTGTACTATCAATTGTAGAATTTTCCAAGTTGTATAGGTGGCGCATGCAGTCAAAGGAGGGCCTAGAGTAATTGTGCAATTCTCAATGAGTAATTTCCATAATTAATAGGGGTTAATTCCTCATCAAACAACGCAGAGAAATAGGAGCCTAGCAGGCTGATAAATTGGCTAAATATTCACTTGAGTCAATCTGTGAGGTAGTGAAATACATTATACTAGTGTAGGGGTTGCTCAAACTTGAGCAAGCATTGTATTTATTCTCTATTGTTTTATTAATGCAATACAAATAGAAAGGGGTTTTGAGCAGTTTATTCCCCCTAGATAAATATTTGTTTATTTGTGTTTAATATTGATGCATGTTAATGATTTGAATTGTCGATCATGAATTGCTTTTTGCATATGAGTAGAGTAGCTTCAAGTCTTATGATCTAGTAAATTTCATGAGTAGTTTTGAATCTACACATTAATTTCTACAACGCAATCTCGATGGTGTTCTCATTGGTGGGAGGACGAGCTACAACAAGGTCATCCTAGCATCGTGACCCCAGAGCAATGAAGTAGTACTCTAAGAGAAGGTGTCAACTTAATATGATCGAGGTGACACGAGCTAGCAGTGGCGATATTGATAAAAAAAAATTGGGAGAGCCCACTTTCCAGTTCAACCTAGTACAATATTATGGCGATAACCAAGTGTGTAGTTTGGGAAACAATGGGAGAGAGTAGACAAGATGACATGTCTAGCGAGACCCACCCAGTAGGCATAAAAAGCGTTGAGTTCAAAGGCACCAGGTTGATGCAAGAAATGTTTATATATACACACATAAGTATGGAATCATTGACTCGACAATATCAAATAATAATAATAATTAAAAAATTCCTCTAACTTCACTTGAGGGGTCGAGTGACGTTACAAAGTACCTATAATTGTTTCAAATAACTTTGAAAGTTTTTCCTTCAATGGCGAAAGATTGAAGCTTTTCGTCACCCAAGAAGTCTTCAACCTTCAACTCTAGGTCAAATGAATCAAATCCTTAGACTCTTTTGTATGCATGAGCATGTCTACTATATGTGAGGGAGAAAGGTAAGGGCCATCAATTTTTTTGTTTGTTTGTTATTTCATTATTTATTCTAGTTTTACTTCTTGTTTTGGAAGTTTATATGTAAAAATAATTTATGTCTGATTTATATTAAATTGATTGGGAAAGAATGTATCCCTTTTTTTTTTAAATATTACTAAGTTTTGTACTTTTATTATTATGGTCACTTCCAACCATAGCTATGTTTCTTATAGAAACATCTTTTGGCTGTATTATTATTATTATTATTAATTTTTTTTCTAATTATGGAAAGAAATATATATTTTTATTTATGTCTTTGTTCTATCTACATGTAATTTATTTTTTTCCATTTAAGTGAATGAGTGAATCTATTTGACCAAAATTTACTTTTGCGTATATAGTATATAGTATATAGTATATATAAATGAATAGTTTGAATAGGTAAACATAAATTACACGACTTGATAAGTCACTTACCTAAGATACCTCAGTGTCTTAATATGAAAGAAAATGCGTCTCTCTCTCACACACACTCACCATATGGTGTTCAAGGATCTCTTTCAAAGGTAAAAGATTTATGTATACAAGTATTGGAGACTCTACTCCTTGTCCTTATATTACATAATTCTCTATGTATGAATTTTATAGCTTCTACAGAAATTATTACAAAACATCATAGTAAGATTCTTATAATAATTCTTTAGAATCTTATTCTATGCATACACTTTTATTATCACAATTCCACACTTTTGTATAGCAATTGAAATTACTACTACAACATAAATCAATCAAAATATTTGCACTAACATTTTATTCTCTTTTTAATTCATAAAGTTTTTCTATATACACATTCACTATTCATTCACTTCAAAGGTCATTCTTTGGAACTGTGTTCCACTTAAAAACTTTTGAGCTAAATATATAAGTTTTATGCATTCACAATGAAAAAAAATTCAAAAATCATTCATAAAAATAGTAAGATTAGAGTACTGACTTGAATCACTTTTCTGGAAAATTAATATTAGAGTACTCATCTCCTCCCATCCTTGATACTTCTAAAATGTACCCCCCCCTCCCCCGAGCAAAAGTCTGCAAATTCTCATTATCATTGTTTTTGTCCCTGTCACTTGATTCTTACACGTCTCTCTAAGACAACATGAGTTCCTTAGCAAGAATAAAAAGGTAAAAACTCCCTTACCCACCTACCACTCATTTGGTAGTTGGTAACTACCTCCACCAAACCAACAGGTGTCTAGTAGTTACTAGCTCATTTATGAGCTTTACTTCCCATTCCCAAAGACAACATCATGTTTTTTAGGGAAGCAATAAATTGGCCAATTCCATAATTCACAATTAATATAATCATTTAGATTAGATGCCTAGGACTTAATTCTAGGTAATTAATATACATCTTCAATTTGTGGCCTCATCTCTTTCAACCAAGTGTATTGATTATGTATTCCTCTAATACCAACATTATCCAAGATATTTTCTTCTACGATGTCAGCATAATTGCATGAAAGAGAGTGTAAAAACCATAAGTGCAAATACTTAAAGAAGAAGAAACAAAAATGATACCATAAAGACAATGCACACAAAAGTTTGATAACAAAGTTCGTACAATGTGGACTATGTCTTGGGGCCCCAATTGAATAGTGGGGAGGCCGCTTCATTCATCTCATCAAAAAGAAAGGCAAGTACATGGAAAAATACATTATTATACCTCCATCCTAAGAGTGAATTGAAAGTCGACTACTCAAATCACATCAATCACAACACCAACAGGTCCGTCTTGTCCTCCTCATACTTTTGACTGTAAATATAACCTACTTTTGAAAGGTGCATTGATCTCGAACTTTGTGCCCAATAATTAATAAACAAGTCTTGTTTTTTCCATGACCCCTAAAAACCTTTACTAAGATTGAAAAACTAACTGCACCATTGCGATCCTTGCAAAATTTTGGTTAAAATCAGAATAAAGTCGGTCCCATTTGGACACTGTCAGTTTCGGTCCCTAAGGGAATCTTCAAGATTCCTCATAACATCAAAAAGGAATATTCTAGGAATATACCTTCAGAATATTCCATGGAATCTGTCTCGAGAAGCATGCTTGCAGGGTTCCAACTACGTTAGGGTACCACCCCTATCATGGTTCGACGACTCATGGTTTTGTGTTTCTCTTCTTGGTTCCTATTCTCAACCTCCACTTGTTGGCCTCTGAATGAAAAGCACAAGTTTAAATATATTCCCGTTGGATGGATATTACAAGGACTTAGTTGTTGGTGGATTGGTTGGCACATGGTTCATTTGGTGTTGATGGACTAGGGGTCATGGGTTCAAATCCCATAGGCCCCAACCACTTTGTTTTATAGTGTAAAATAAACAAATGGTGACATCGCACTGTTCCATTGATGAATTTGAATTAAACTGTTGAATTGTTTTACAACTCACCGAGTTAACATTATCATAATTTTGGTATAGATGATGTATTAAACTTTGTTTAAATAGTTCACCGGTAACAAACATTAAAAATGTTGTTTAATTTTGGTAATCCCATCGACCACCGGTTCAATAATAATAGTCAGAAATGCTGCATACAAAGTTTAACTGTCCACATTTGTTGTTGTAGATGTCATCATTTTGGGTTTTTGATCGTCAAAAAACCATGTAACCGAAGTTTCGTTGAACCATAACCTGCCAAAAAAATATAACCATTAGATTTAACAATGGTCCTGCACCAACCATAGTCATTTATTCGTTACAAATTGTGGCCAAATAAGCCACCACTGTAACTTCCACCGACTGCCACCAAATTTTAAAAAATGTCGATAAGTTTTAAAACAAAATGCCATCATATTGTTGATATACCCATCACCAAATTTGGTTGGATGGCCACACCAATTTTTCTATAGAGTGGGTGCCACATGGAACCATTTGATTGGGCCACATGGATCCATTCTATTAGTCCATAAACCTTCCTCAAGTTTGGCGTATGCCACCATATTTGGCGGTTCTGTTGAATTTAATCAAAACTAAATTCGCCTCTAAATTTAGCAAAACTCTACTAAACTTGACTGTTGATTTGGTTAGGCCACCAAATTTAGTGATGGCCAAATTTATCTAAATCATAGCTAATTTTAGGTCCTTGTTCCTGGTTTGACCAAAACATTGACTGAGCATAACTTCCTCATACGAAGTCAGATTGAGGCGTCATCTGCATCTTTGGAATCAGGATGATGAGTTCTTTGATTTGATCATAGTTTTACTATGATCCAAGGACTTTCATTTTTCAAGGTTCTCCAGAGCCACCTAGATCATTCCTCCCCACTGAAGGACTTTTATTCCTCAAAAGTAAAAACAATAATGCAATCTTGATCTTCATAACAAATGTCTCTGACAAGCCACACTTTCTTCTCCTTCACCTTTGTACTTTGGAGCCAAAAGTGATGAAACCGACACCTGTATCCATATGAAAATTTGTAGCTTCCAATACTTGTCCAACTTGCAAGATCCCAAACAAGACAATACTTTCCAAGAGTTTATAGAACATTGATGGTTAAGTTTTACAACTTAACCCATACCCTATGCTATCCAACTAAAGGCCAAAATATCACTATGTTTCGCATACAAGTAATGTTATACATTCATCACTTTACAAGTTCTAAACAACATGTGATTTACAATTGTAGCTATGCCAAACTACTTGTTGAAAATAGCGACAAGAAATGATAAAAATAGAATCCAGGATATTCCAATTTTAATTTGTCCTTGAATTAAAATTGTGCATTAAATTCGAATTTAGTCTCACCAGCTGCTTGGAAATAATTAATTAATTCATTATGGAATAATTAGTTGTAAAAATTCAAGTTAGAAGTTTTTTTGAAGTCATGCAAGAGTTATCCCTTAAATTAAGGAGATTATCCCTTAATTAAGGAGATAAGGTTGAGTTATATTTGAGTTGTAATTAGTTAGCTCAAATTACTGAGTTAAGTCTAGTTAAATTAGTTCCAAACTGTTTGAGGAACTAATTATGAGTTATCAGTCAGTTGATGCATGCTTGCACTCAACCAGTGTACTCCAGATAACTGAAGATTCCCTCATCAGAAACTCATGCATGTCTATTATGAGAAAGACCCAGTTGAGCTAAATGTGAAGGAAAGGTTACTATCAGTTGCATGTGTTTTCCTATAAATGAAAATCATCCATGCAATCAAGGGAAGGTTCCTTGAGGATTGCACAGTTCTGACAGTGTGTTAGAGCAGTGTGTGAGAGAAGTGTTACATTAGGTGAAGGAGATCATCCTAGAGGTAACTGCGTAAGGAAATAAGAGCTTGGAGGGAAGAGGAGAAGGCTTGTGAGAAGCTTTGTTTGCCTGTGAGCATCCAGGAGTGTACTGAGAGTTGGCTAGTTGTGAGAGCTAAGGCTTTGTATAATTTTGATGTATTTACACCTTGTATGATAATACAGATAGTGGGGTTTTTAGCTGAGGCTTTCCCCTAAGTATTTTCTGTGTTTCATGTGCATTGATTCTTCTTCTTCTGGTTATATGTGTTCAGCTGGATCTTGCTCAATATTTAAGCTTCCACAAAGCAAATTTATAGTGGAAGTAGATTATAGTATTTTTCTTTGGTATATTGCATTATCAGGTTAATCTACAGTCAAATTTTCTACATGATCTTAGAGGTAGATTTGTAGAGAATTTGCAGAATTTCTACATGGTATTTGAGGTAGCTGATCTATAGAGAAATTGGTATCAGAGCTAAGTTTATCGGAGCTGTGAATAGTATATGGGGAAGAAAAATTCGAAGTTTGAAGTTTAGGGATCCTCAGAAGGATCGGAAGGTGAGGCATTAGCCTCTCAGTTCGAAATGGACTTCACCCTCATCACATGCATGGTGTCATCGATGATGGGTTGTGGTTGGTATCTTGATAGTGGAGCCTCATTCCACATGACTAAAGATAAAAGTTTATTCAGTACCTTGGAGGAGAAAGACCTCAAGATGCGCATAGAGATGGGTGACGATGGACAGTACAGTGTTTCAGGAGTGGGCACGATTACTTTTTAGAGGGAGCATGGAGCTCCTATCACCTTGATCGATGTGAAGTATGTGTCTGGACTGAAGAAGAACTTGGTATTGGCTGCAATGTTGGAGGAAAAAGGCTACGATGTTATTTTCAATAAGGGAAAGGTTTTCCTTAGACACACCACCACGAGATAGGTGAAGCAGATCGGTTCATGAGTCAAGAAACTGTATGCTCTTGAGGTTCAAGATACATGCAAAGCCTTGAGGAGTAAGGCAAATGTTAGAGACTTGGTGGTTGAGAGGGAGAGTACATTACCTCTCAACATGTAGTCCCAGAAGAAGTCTCAGACAATTGTGAAGGAGCCACAATTAGAGTCAGCAGAGGGATCACATGCAGCCATACCTCCAGGTTTGAAGTGGGGTGATGTGAAGTGATAGTCCCAAGAAGGCCAAAATTGGGCAGGGTCCATTGAGAGGTTTTATTTCTTGGATCATACCTTGCTACGGGAGCCCAAAGTACATAGTAGCGGGAGGAATCAGTGGGATTGATGCAATTAGATATCAAAGTGACAAAGGCTAGAGTAGTCAGATACTGAATAGCACAGAGAAGGATTGACAACAACGCAGAAAGGTCGATTCAGCAGAAGTGCAGAGTTTTAGTCGACAGAGGCAATAGTAGTCAGAGACTTTGATGACAGAGGCATCATTCTGATTCAGGTTGGATGTTTTTTTTGTTTCTAGAGTTGCTGGAACAACAATACTTGAGAGAAGTGTTGCATGTAGAACATTCCAAAAGTTCATCATCGAGATCGAGTTGAATTCCTTTCTTGTTGAGAGGGAGTGTTGAAATAGCAACAAGAAATGATAAAAATAGAATCCAGAATATTCCAATTTTAATTTTTTCTTGAATTGAAATTGCGAATTAAATTAGAATTTAGTCTCATCAGCTGCTTGGAAATAATTAATTAATTAATTATGGATTAATTAGTTGTAGAAATTCAAGTTAGAAGTCTTTCTAAAGTCATGCAAGAGCGATCCCTTAAATTAAGGAGATTATTTCTTAATTAAGGAGATAAGATTGAGTTATATTTGAGTTGTAATTAGTTAGCTCAATTTACTGAGTTAAGTCTAGTTAAATTAGTTCCAAGTTGTTTGAGGAACTAATTGTGAGTTATCAGTCAGTTGATGGATGCATGCACTCAACCAGTGTACTCCAGATAACTAAATATTCCCTCATCAGAAACTCATGCATGTATATTCTGAGAAAGACCCAGTTGAGCCAAATGTCAAGGACATGTTACTATCAGTTGCATGTGTTTTCCTATAAAGGAAACTCATCCATGTAGTCAAGGGAAGATTCCTTGAGGATTTTGCAGTTTTGACAGTGTGTTAGAGCAGTGTGTGAGAGAAGTGTTACACTGGGTGAAGGAGATCATCCCAGAGGTAACTGTACAAGGAAATAAGAGCTTGGAGGGCAGAGGAGAAGGCTTGTGAGAAGCTTTGTTTGCCTGTGAGCATCCAGGAGGATTGTACTGAGAGATGGCTAGCTGTGAGAGCTAAGGCTTTGTATAATTTTGATGTATTTCCACCTTGTATGATAATACAAATAGTGGGGTTTTTAGCTGAGGCTTTCCCCTGAGTATTTTCTGTGTTCCATGTGCATTGATTCTTCTTCTTCTGGTTATATGTGTTCAGCTTGATCTTGCTCAATCTCTAAGCTTCCGCAAAGCAAATTGATAGTAGAAGTAGATTATAGTATTTTTATTTGGTATATTGCATTATTAGTTTAATCTACATTCAGATTTTCTACCTGATCTTAGAGGTAGATTTGTAGAGAATTTGCAGAATTTCTACATCGTATCAGATGTAGCTGATCTATAGAGAAATTTCTACACTACTTAGAAAAAATATCCCTTTCTTACTTAACTAGGCTAACGAGCCTTCTTCCTGTAGTTGTCTTCCATGTTGAACTACTTCATTTGTTGGGTCCTTCACGGGTGCTTTCATATGCTCCTTGTCCTTCATTGGGCATAGCTCAGGATGGAGCCTCTAACATGTGGACCTTTGATATCCACCCTTGTTGCAATGGCTGCAATGGTTTTTCTTTCTCCATATTTTCTTGACCTCCTTTCTCCCATGATGTGGAGAGGGATCCTTATGTCGTGACTCCTTCCTATACAAGGCCATTCCTTTCCAACACTTGGAAGCAACATGGTTATTCAAACCACAAAATGTACATGGTTTTCTATGCCATAAACTTTGCTTGCCAATTTTCTTATAATCAAATGGAACTTTGGAATAGTTATACCTTGAATGGTTGTATTTGGTGTAGGTATGGTGAGGAGAAATTAGCTGAGCACGTCCTCTGAAATGTTCACTCCCTTTGGAGATGACTTGCAATTACGATCATTGAAATGGTGTGATGCACTCTTAGCCTATGCTGATTTGGAATCATGTCTTAAATACTCTCTTTCTTTTGTGGCTTTTGTGGCTTTGGGGTCTCTTTCATCAATACATTACAACTTTACCAAGGCCTCTTTTCAGCTTACAATTTATGTTGCAATCTTTGCTTCTCCTTTTATGCTTCTTGTAGCAGTCTCCTCAATTCAACATTCTTTGTTTGAATTCTTTGGTGATGAAGAGAAGATGAAGAAGAAGAACATTCTCTTGAAGATGGATATGGAGGTTCTCCTTTATTACCGAAACATCACCCTCTGCTCTCTCTTTCTCCTTATTTTCATTCTTTAACAATTTATTCTCACAATATGAAAACAATTTATCTACCAGGTCTTCCATCTGGTAGAAATCCTTGTAGAGATTTTTGTCATTCTCCATTTTCCTTCTTCGTGTTCCACATCCAATCTTTGGATGAAAGGAATTAAGTTTAACTTCACCCCTTTTGAGCTTGGCCTTGGTTATCATGCACACTCACAATTCACATTAGCAAGAAGACCGCTCTTATACCAAACATGATGCAATATTTCTGTGATACAAACATTATCCAATATATTTTCTTCTATGATGTTAGCACAATTACATGAAAGGGCATGTAAAAAACATATTTGTAAATACTTAAATAATAAGAAGCATAAAAGAGACCTTAAAGACAATGCAGACAAAATTTTAATAATAGAGTTCATCCAATGTGGACTACATCTCTGGGCCCTGCTTCAATAGTGGGAAGGTTGCTTCTTTCATCTCATCAAAAAGAAATGCAAGTACATGGAAAAATGCATCATTATACCTCCATCCTAGGAGTGACTTGAAACTCGACTACTCAAATCACAACAATCATAGCACCAACAAGTCTGTCTCATCCTCATGAGACTTTTTATTGTAAACATGACCTACTTATGAAAGGTGCCTTATTGTCTTGAACTTTGTGCCCAACAATTAATGAAGAAGGCAAGTTTCTACCATGACCCCTGAAATCCGTTGCTAAGATGAAAAATTTGACTACACCATTGCAATCGTTGCAAAATTCTGGTTAAAATGAGTATAAAATGGGTCTTGTTCTAACACTGTTAGTTCTAGCCCCTCACAACATTAAAAAAGAATATTCTAGGAATGTGCCTACAAAATATTCCTTGGAATCTATCTCGAGAAGCATTCCAACAGGGTTCCACCTGCATTAGGGTTCCGCCCCTATTATGGTTCCACAACTCCTGGTTTTGTTCGACTCTCATCCTGGTTCGATGTTTCTCTTCTCGGTTCCTGTTCCGGCCTCTACTTGTTGGCCTATGAATGCAAAACACGAGTTTAAATATATTCCATTGGATAGAGATTATAAGGGCTTCGCCATTGGTGGATTCGCTATCTTATGGTTCGTTTGAAGTTAGTGGACCGACGGTAATGGGTTCAAACCCCGTGGACCCCAACCACTTTGTTTTATTGTGTAAAATAAACATATGGTGACTCCACACATTTCTACCAATGAATTGGAATTCTGACCCGTGAAATTGCAACCATAATCGTTTAGAAAATTTAACCGTTGAACTATTTTACAACTCCCCAAGTTAACTGTTATCGTTGTTTTGGTATAGATTTGTATTAATCGTTGTTTAAATAGTTCATCAGTAAAAAAAATTAAAATTGTTGTTTAATTTGAGTAATATCATGGACAAATGGTTCGATAACAATAGTCATATCCGTTGGAAACAAAGTTTAACCACTCACATTTGTTTTTGTTGATGCCGCTGTTTTGGGTTGTTGACCATCAGAAAAATGTGTAACTAGAGTTTTGTTGAACCATAACTCGCCAAAAATATATAACCATTTGTTTTAAAAATGGTGATGCACCAACCTTAATTGTTTGTTTGTTATAACCCGTAGCCAAATAAGACACCACCGTAATTGTTACAATTTTTAAAAATGCCTATAAGTTTTAAAACAACACTGTCGTCGTATTGTTGATATACCCATTGCCAAATTTGGTTGGATCATTGGGACAATTTGACTGTTGATTGGTGCCAGATGGCACCATTATATTGGTCTAGGTGGCTCCATTCTATTGGGCGGTAAACCTTCCCTAATTTTTGTGGATGTCGCCATATTTGGCGGTTCAACCAAATTTAGTCACAACTAAACTGCCTCTAAATTTAGCAAACCTCCGCTAAACTTGAATGCTGATTTGGTCAAGTAGCCAAATTTAGTGATGACCAAATTTATCTGGAGCATAGCTAATTTTAGGTCTTTATGCCTAGTTTGACCAAAACTTTGACTGAGCATTACTTCCTCATACGAAGTCAGATTGAGGCACCGTCTACATCGTTGGAATCATGACGACAAGCTTTTCTACCCGGTCCTAGTTTAACTGCGATACGAGGACTATCATTTTTTGAGGTTCTCTAGAGCCATCTAGATCATGTACTCCAATATTACTTTTCCTCACTTCTTTATTTATTATCAACATCTTATATACAAATTTAATATCATTCCTTATCAGTAATAAGATATTGATATTTAAGTACTTCATAGGTATTTAGTAGTTAAACATCAAAAGGGAATATATATATATAATTTTCACATAAACTTCATGCTAGGGGACATCACAGTTTTGTTATAGCACCATTTACCACTCATGGTAGATATGATGCTTTGATTATGGCATAGGGCAACCCTTCCTTCCAAAATTGGTCCAAAATCTAAAAAACAATGTTTTATTCCCTATACGCTACTTTTCCCTGTGATAAAAGCGTGTACATGCGGGTCAGAAGATACCCAACTCATGTACGTATGTTAAAACACTTAAAAAAAATTAAATTTCCTTAATTTTGGGCGGAGTTCATGGGTTTTTCCTGTTACTCACCTCCTATAGACCATGGCCCAATTATTTCCAAATTGAAAAAACTAATTTGGAGAAGTATAAATAAACCTCCATGGGAAGGCCTTAAGGGAGAAGATATGAGATATTGATACTATAGCGATATTATCCCTGATCGAGTCTGACAGATCCCTGTGCCTCCTTCACTCCCCAAAGCTTCAGGAAACCCTTGTTTCCTTGTTATAGATATCCTTCATCTTGCTTGAGATATCCTTGTATAGGTGATGGAGGAAGATTGTTGAAGGCTGGGAAAGGATGGATCCAGAGGATGGTTTTGCTTGGAGTCGGAGAAGGAATCAGGTCATATTTCTCCCTGTACTTGTAGCTAACTTCAATAAAAGGAATGTTGTTTTGCTTCCGATATTAAATGTGTTTATGCATCAAGTTATGTTGGAATTCATTTATGCATCTTATATTGATGTATAATTAGTCATTCATTTGTATGATTTAAAGTTCATATCATGAACATGCTTTATGTGTCTACTGATGTGTATGTTCCATTTGAATAATTTTCAGGTTTCAAGAACATCAGGAGAAGCCGAGGGTTTGCACCCTGCAAGATTTACCCAAACGAAAGACATCCAGGTAAGGACACTCCTACATAGTTTAGTAGAATAAGCATTTTGGTTGATTTCCTGAGCATTTCTTGTTGTGGTTTTCCCTTTGCTCTGTTGGGGTTCTCAACCCAAAGCCCTAGGGTGGTTTCACCTGCAACAAAATTGGCGAGTCTATTGGGGATAATAATCTTGTTATTCCTGGTTTGGGTTGTTTGTTCTCAATCAGGATTCAGTTTCTTGATTGCTTGCTTTTACAGTATTCTTTGGTCCATTAGTGTCCCAGGCATCAAGTTTGATCTTCTTGATCAAACCTTGATTTTTGTTTTTCCTAATAAAGCTTTGTATACATTGTTTTCTTTGATTACAGTAGTGTATACATGCAAGTTTCTTTAAATCAAACTCGCGTATATGTGAGTTTCCTGTATTAGGAACACGTGTGCACGCTTCTGTGTCTTTATACAGTCGCATATGCAATTTTTGGATTATTTTTTCAAATCTTTCTTCCCAGTTAGGTCTACTGCCTGGTGATTTATGTTGTTGTATGGTCATCTGTTGTCTGGAGAATTCATTTTTCTTGCAAGCTTTCTTTTTCAAAATCTCCTTCTCACTGAAAAGATTTGGCCTAGGATTGCTTCTTAAGCAAGTTTGTAGTTTGTTTCTTGGTATTCAATGCTTCGGTTTGAAGTTCTTGATTGTTATGGTCTTCCAGAACAGGAAATTATTTTCAATTTTGTTTTCAGCCCGGATTTCAAGTTCCCTTGCTTTGCTTTCCCTTGTTTGGTGGCCTTGTTGCTTTTATTTCTTTTTGCGAGTCTTTTTGACAAATTTGAAAGTATTTATTTCTTGACCTTTTTGTCAGTTTGTCGAAATCTTTTGCTATTATTTGGGCCAGTTTACACAAGTTTGTAGTCTTTCTTATTCAAGTTTTGTTCATTTTCGAGTTTGTAACTTGCAAGATTGAAGGACTCCTTGTGCTTATTTATTGATTTTTCGAGTTTTAGTGGTACTTTTGAGACCTCAAAAAGTTTTTCTTGTTTCCTTAAAATAAAAATCTCAAAAACATTGCTTTTGTTTTTTGTTTTTTCCAAGTTTTTTGGTTTACGGTTTCTTTTATTTTATTATTAAAAAGCGAATTGTGATCTTTTCCAATTTGTTCTGCTTGCTTTGAAGAGAGATTCGTGTTCAATTTTTTTTTGTCCTCTTCAGTTTTAAGTCGGCTTATTTTCTCTATAAAGAATTGCATTTGCTTATGAGTGTTGTTTAGGATCTTGCATCATCATTGTAACTTGCATTAGGGTAGTTTGCATCTTAAAGCATTCTTAGTCCTTTTTAGTTTTTGGGTGTGTGTGGATTGTTTCAGAAAAGAAAAGAAAAATATTTTTCCTATGTATAGGTTTTCGTAGAACCCAAGTAGAAATCACTCTTCATCGAAGAAAATGACTGCATTCGTATAGTTAGTTTTCTATTGGTTTCTTTTGCATCATAAAAGCATCATCAATTTCACTCTCGTATTTCCCCCTGACTTATAGAACAACTATATAAAATCAAGCGATTAATAAAATGAACTAGAACTTTTATTGTTGTCACTAAAAAACACCAACAAGGTTAGGTTCATTAGGGCCTTGCATTAGATGAGAGGAGAGTTAACTCTCCAAGGCCGCTCAAATTACAAAACGTAGAAGTTGAATAGAGCGAAACCCATTATCGTTAGAAAGATGAGGAAAGATTCGTGACTAGGAGTTAATCACGAGGGAGAGTGAAGAAAAGGAATAGAGATAGCCCATCTCCTATGTGTTGGATCCCGCCTCACGACTGTTCCGCTCGGATTTTGATACGAGTTGGTGTCCATAGTTTCCTTTCCTAGGAATCGCATAGGTGGCTGCAGAGGGGAACCTCGTGGCACCTGAGGCTGACGTTGCATCACGTTCAACAAGACTTCTGGAGGGTACCCTTGCGAAGCTTGGGTGCTTGCACCGACAAAAGCTATTGTTTGGAGGTTAACGTAACTGCTTTTGATACCTTCGCTAGTAGGCGTGGGGCGTAATTACCCCAGTTTATTTTTGGAAGGCCCTTGATTTTAGCTTTCTTGTATTTTGGTGTCTGGTCCTAATCACCTGGAGTGGAAATACTTGAAAGTTGTTTAATTGCTTGTATCTTTAGGGGCTTTTAGAGAGTTCTCTTTGCTCCTAGTTGGCCTAGCTTTACAAATTTTTTGAGTCTTTAAGTAGATTTCTTAAAAAGGATTCAAAGTGGCTAATCGACCAGCTCGTCAGTCTAGGAGACTTCGTGGGCTATCACCTACGAGTCTTGAGGCTTCACCTCGAAGGCGTAGGAGCAATACTGCCAATGGTTTTCAACTGGTTGCAACAGGCGCATTAGAGATTGATCCTCCGGTTGGAGTTATTGATTCACAGGATAGACCTGGTACAAGTAGAGATTTAGAGAGGAACACTCTAGTTCTTTCTCGAGTCCTCTTCTAGTCGAAATATAGTATTGAGGTTGAAGAGATTCCTGAGTCTGTTGTGGCTCCTAATTCTCCTCTTCCTCCTGATCATCCAGACGTTTTATTGTACGCTGCAACTCAACCAATAGGCCTTTGAGCCTAGGTTTACATCAATATATTCCTTCGTTGACCACTGCTGGAAGCATGGTATCAACGACAAGTGCTACGAGTATGCAAACTCCTGTATCTATACAAGGAGGAGGAACAATTTCTATACATTCTGTTACTCCTAGCACTACTATATTTGGTTCTACTTCCATTCCATCTTCGAGTGAAAGTTCTCAAGCTGTTGCCTCTGGCATTGGCGTTTTCCCTTTTGGAATGCTGACCAACATGATTCCTTCAGTTCCATTGAGTATTCCATCAGCTTCCTCCACATCCATGGAAAATGGATCAGCTTCTTTTCAGGGTTTCCCGTTTAGGGGTGGTCATATACCACATTCCAACCCAATAGTGGGATCAATGCCTTTTTCCTTTACAGGTCAAAGTTATAATCTGTTTGAAAATTTGACAAACGCTGCGGTTAGTGGGTTAGAAGCTGGGAATCAATATTATTTCGGCCAACAAGGGAATATGCCGTATTCTTCTGTCAATTCGTTTAAAAAATTTTCTTCCTATGCTAACGCATGGAATCCTTATCAGGGGCTCTCTTCTCTTTTAATAATTCTTTAGGGGGTAACTTTACTAGTTACAGAGGATTTTTGGTAGGAGTTGGTCAAAAACCGAATTTTAGGGACCACAAGAGGCTCCTTATGGTTCATTCAAGTCTACGAGTTACTTTGGGCAACCTGGTGCCTTCACAAATCCAGGTCTTTCTTTTTAGAACATTGGGAGTTCCGCCCACACCGGGTGGAATCGTCAGGGTCTTGTTGAGTATGGAGCATGATTGTTTAGAGGTCTTTGTTTCAGCCGGATGTATACCGCAGGAAGTTTGTACACCCCTCCAAGCGGGGGGG
>APFE030341903.1:113869-129007 GCA_000404065.3 Pinus taeda | reverse complement strand
AGCTCCTTCACTTCCAAGATGGGTCCGTGCTACTCGGGATGCAGCAGGTGATCTTGCCGGTGATCCTACAGATCAGCGACGTACACGTTCTCAGTTTGAAAGAGCCTCTTCTTTACTGGCTCAAGCTCCAGTAAATCATGATCCTGACACTTTTGCAGAAGCTTCAGGCCATCCACATTGGGAAGCAGCTATGAATGAAGAATATCATTCATTGTTGGCAAATGATACATGGGATCTTGTTCTCTACCAAAGGGACACAAACTTGTTAGATGTAAATGGGTTTACAGAACCAAGTATGGACCAGATGGGAAAGTTGATAAACATAAAGCTCGTCTTGTTGCTAGGGGCTTTTCACAGGTTGAAGGCATTGACTACACTGAAACCTTCTCCCCTGTTGCCAAAATGAACTCTATCCGCCTTGTTCTTTCCCTTGCTGCCTCTTTAAAATGGGAAGTCCATCAGATGGATGTTAAATCTGCCTTCTTGCAGGGGGACTTGCATGAAGAAATCTATATGGAACAACCCATTGGCTTCATCCAAACAGACTCCAGCCTTGTATGTCGACTTAAGAAATCTCTTTATGGTCTCAAGCAAGCTCCTCGGGCTTGGTATGCCAAAATGGATAACTTTCTTTTAGAATCTGGCTTTTCTAGGTGTCATTCTGACAATACTGTCTACACCAAGACAGTGGGAAACTCTCTTATCATCCTTGTTCTTTATGTTGATGATCTTATTCTTACTGGTAGTGATCCCATCCTTATAAACCATGTGAAGTCCAGCCTTAAAAAGAAATTTGAAATGACAGACTTAGGACACTTACACTATTTTCTCGGTCTTCAAGTCTTGCAATCCAAGGAGGGTATTTCCCTTTCCCAGTCCAAGTATGCTTGTGATATTCTTCGTCATTTTCACATGGAAGATTGTAAGCCAGCTCCTTCTCCCTTTCAGTCTGGAGTCAAACTTTCAGTCTCTTGTACTTCTCCTGAAGTTGATGCTACCTTATACCGTCAAATTGTAGGAAAACTCTTGTATTTAACCCATACTCGTCCTGACCTTTCCTTTGCTGTTGGCCTTGTTGCTCGTTTTTTGCAAAACCCCCGTGAAAGTCATTGGAAAGCAGCTAAAAGAATACTTCGTTATGTTCGAGGTACAATACAGTTTGGGATTCATTACAGTGCCAAAGCAACTCCTCTATTAGTTGGTTTCACTGATTCTGATTGGGCTGGTGACCCTGATGATCGGAAGTCTACTGCCGGTTATGTCTTCACTCTTGGTTCAGGACCTATTACATGGGCTTGTAAGAAACAGGCTGCCATTTCTCTTTCGTCAGCAGAAGCAGAGTATCGTGGTGTCGTGGAAGCTAGTAAGGAAGCCTTGTGGCTTCATCAGATCCTATCAGAATTTGGCTTTGAGCAGCAGCATCCAACCACACTTTGGTGTGATAATCAAAGTGCCATTCAGCTTTGCAAAGATCCAGTTCAGCATCAGCGCAGCAAACACATTGAACTACACATGCACTTCATCAGAAAGCTCATTCATGACCATGTTCTTGAAGTGCAATATTGTTCAACAGATGATCAGGTTGCAGACATCTTCACAAAGGCTCTCACAGAGGCGAAGTTCACTAAACTTCGATATATGCTTGGAGTTCAGGAAGTTGTCACTAAGGGGGGATAGGCTCTAGTGCCTCCTTCCTTCTCCTATTGTGTCATATTTGTAAATCCTTCAATCCTATCCCAAGTTGTTCTTAAGGGGGGATGTTAGGATATTCCGACACATAGGAAATAGTTAAGTTCAACTTGGTCTAGTATAGAGTTAGGTATAGAGTTAGGTAAAGTGTGTTTCTTACCGTTGTACATTTTGTAACTTACAATCCGACGGTCACGATATGTAGTGATCCGACAGTTCATTCTCTCCTCGGTATTACCGACACTTGATCCGTGGCTTGACATCCGATTGGTCCATGAATTCTATTTAAAGCGCCTGGAGGGTCATTTGTAGGTTCACCGTGCATGAGAGAAGCTTATGTAAATTTTCATTCTTTTATTAATAAATTGCCTGTAGTAGCCACGTTGGCCCAGGCCGTGGACTGTTTCCCTCTTTGAGGGTTTTAACCACGTCAAAATACTGGTGTATTGATCTGTGATCTGTTTGTGAGCGGTGTCCTTCTGGTGTTCTGTCTGAGGAACTTACCCTGAAAATTCCTACAAATATCATGAACATGCTTTATGTTTCTATTGTTGTGTATGTTCCACTTGAATAATTTTCAGGTTTCAAGAACATAAGGAGAATAAGCATTTTGGTTGATTGCCTGAGAATTTCTTGTTGTGGTTTGCCCTCTACTCTGTTGGGTTTATCAACCCAAAGCCCTAGGGTGGTTTCACCCACAACATGTTTGTCGCAATGGACTTTATAATATTTTGAAATCTTAGACTATGCACCTAATTTTCCTTGGATCTTGAATTAATTAATTACTATATTTTTTTGAATTTTATGAAATTACTAAAACACAAAAATGAAAGAATGTGCACATATACACACCATCCACACAAATGAACACAAGATTTATCATGGGAAACCCAATAAGAGAGAAACCCAACTAGAAGGTGAGGCCTATGCTCTACACTCTTTTCTTTAGTTATAAAATGCACATACAAAGGAATGGGGACTCAATATGTAGTTACATTTTAACATTTTGGCCTAAACGATTGCTATAAAATCCTGCTCCTTTGTTATGCTCCCAAAATACCACTCATAGATATTTTGTTTAGCTATGGACCAAGTACAATGCTTAGGAATTGAACCCCTTCTCCTCCTAGCAAAAACATAGCTCAATAGACATTTAGGGTTAGGGTTTTGACTTCCCCAATCCTCACTTTATAATAAGATTTTAGACCTTCTAGAATATTCTTGGATGTCCATAAGTGGCTAGCCATATGTGCGTCAGTAATGGGGGTTGATGTGGCATCAACTTGTACCATTGTGATCAACAAGGTAGGTGAACTTGCAGAAGCCATAAATTTCACATATGAATGTCGATTGAGGTGATTTTTGCACCATTAGAAAGGTCTTGGTGTGTATATCAATTTCAAGGGTGTGTGCACAAGATCTAGACATTAAAATTGCATAAAATGTCATTTTATGCCTCTAAATGACTCTGAAAGCTTATGAACCTTAATTTTCTTTACTTGGATGTACTAGTAAAATGGGTTATACATCCAAACTTCCAATTTTTCCACCCATAAAGTACCAAGTTAGATGACAAATTGTATGATGATCCAACCCAAATTTAGGTTGGGAGAGGGGAGGTTGGGAGATATAAAAAGGATAAAACTCTACAGTTAGTGCATAAAACAATTACATACATGATTTTTTTTTTGTAGATTTTGCATGTGAAGAAGTTACAATGACAATTCCAAAATTAGAAATATCCAAACAACAATGCATGATCAGTTGCAATAGGAAAATAGAAAATACTATTACATGAAAGAAAAGCATGAACTTCAAAAATCATATCACAAATTATAAGAACAAAAGTGAAATTTAAACTTAGAGTAATTGTTCATCTAACATAACAAAATAGGTTCCTATAATACACATTTAATCTCAAAGAACTGGCTACTTTAGTATTAGTGTCTACCTAATAAAAGAATAGTAAAAAGATGCAATCTAAAAGAGCCAAAGTTTGATATGCAATTTATCTCGATGAGTGAGGAATGTGATTAGATTAGACTTAGCTTGCTCTAGGGATAGCATGTATGATGAATCTCACTGCAAAATGGTTGTTTTTTAAGGTTAAAATAAGTTATAATAATATTTTAATGTTTTTGAATATATTTCTTGTTGTGGTTCAGATTTTGTTATATACAACTTTTTTTATTTAAGTTATGGCTATAATGTTTGGTTCTTAAATTGATGTTAGTAGACATTTCAAAATTGTTATTGGGAATTTTTGACTAAGTACAAGTAGCCTACTAGATATATAAGGTCTAGCTAATGGTTTGATCCAACCTCATTCAGTAGTATTGTATCAAATGGCCATATATTCTTTCAATCCCAATCCATTCCTTCCCATCCCAATTCATTGTTGTTCAATTTTTCTCTAATCATGATGTGTAAAGACAAGGATAAACTAAAAACTATATTTGGACCCAAAATTATTTCATTATTATACCACGACCAGATGTTATACAACTTGGCCTTGTTTTATTAAAAAGAAAGACTTTAGTATTAAAATGAGAGATGTAGTTTGTTTCTATATTTAGACCTTTCATTTGATATTTTATGATAAAGACATTTTTCAATGATATTTTATATGTTGACCAAGACTTATTTTATTTTAAACAAGATATTTTTAGGATTGAAATGTGATATGCAAGTTGCTTCTATTGTTGGACCTCTTGACAAACACTTATTTTAAACGAGATATTTTGAGGATTGAAATGTGACATGCAAGTTGCTTCTATTGTTGGACCTTTAATTTGATGATGTGGATCTTTCATTTAATAGTGTAATTAAGAAAGTTTTAGTTATTAACACACTTTTATATTAGGAAAGGTAATGTTGAAAAGAATGTGGAGTGGTTACACTGGATAAGGGAAAAACTCATATTTCTCATATTTTGATGTTGCTTTTAAAAGTCATATTTTGATATTATTTTTAAAAGTCATATTTTGATGTTAGTTCATTATATATATATATATATATTTTGAGGATTCGTAAAATTTAAAGTAACACAAGCAAAAAAATGTGCTTACTCAAGGAACCTTTGATAATAGGAAGAATTATTGTGGAATTGATATTAATATTGGAATTGATGTTATGGTAATTGTACAATCTTTATCGCTCTTTTAAAATTTTAGTAGTGTTTAGTATTCTATTTTCAATTTACTGATGGTGTTTCTACAATAAGCTTTTAATCTTCTCATGTTCTTCGCGGTCGAAATGTTTGACTTAAAATGCTTTATGTTAGAACATGTTTCTAGTGTTGTTAATTTGAACATAAATCTTTTAAGAAAGATTAGAAATTTAAAAGATTCAAAGGTATATTCAAGGAACATTTGATAATAGGAAAAAATCTTGTGGAATTGATATTAAGATTGGAGTTAATGTTGAAGTTGATGATATGGTAATTGTACAATCTTGATGTTTCTTTTAAAATTTTAGTAGTGTTTAGTATTCTAATCTCAATGTACTGATGGTGTTTCTACAATAAGCTCTTCATCTTATCACATTCTTCGCAGTCGAAATGTTTGACTTAAAATGTTTTATTTAGAACATGTTTCTAGCGTTGTTAATTTGAACCTAAATCCTTTATGAAAGATTAGAAATTTAAAAGATTCAAAGGTAATTTTTGAAGTATAATTATGGAGAGAATGTTGATTCATATAAAGAATGAGATAAATCCATTGTTGGTATGAACCAAATAGCCAGATAAACATGAAAATGATCCAATTGAGTGTTACAACATCAAAATATGATAGAAGAGTGAATAAAAAAAAAAAAAACTAGTTGAGGGAGCAACCTATTTTTACAATATTAAACGCATAATTTAAGATAGTTTATTTAAATTAGTCTCTGTAATATAATTATATATAATATATATATATAATATAAAATAAAGAAAATATAGTATAATAACAAAAATCTACATAATTATTAAATATAATAACAATTAATTAGGAATAAGGATTAAGATTTGAAGTTGCCCTGCCCTTTTCTCTTCAGACAAGTATTTTTTTAAAATTTCTAAATTAATAAAAACTATAAAAATTTCAATGAAAACCTTAAATGCATATTTTAATAAAAATTATAAAATATAATTTATTTCCATGTTTGTACAACATCCTTGCAAAATTATTTACATCTAAATAAACATGTTTATTGCCATTATATTTTCCCTGTGTTTATATTTTATCTATCTTATATTTTTTTTTGTAAGTTGCTTCAAGGGAATTTCTATTAATAAGAGAAAATATACATCAGAGATACATCCAGATTAGTCAGCCTTGGCCAAAAAACACCATCATAGGACAATATCACATATGCACTAGGAAGGAAAAATACCATAAATACTAAAATGATAATGACTAGACGATTATTCACGACAACCAAAAGACTAGGCCTGCACTAATACATCATAAACCAATTTTTCCCTAACGAAGACATTCACAGAGTCTGAGTTAACATTCACGAAATCAGAACAAACCAAGTCGAAAGAGACTATAACAACCAACGACCAGTCCACCAGCCAAACATTGTGTACCAAAACACCAACTTTTCCTTTTCTACAATCATCAACACCACAATTTCATAAAAATATACACTAGGCTCTAGAGATTGAGCAACCAGATAAAACAGAGATGTAGTTGTAATGCAGTATTGGCCAAGCCCCAAAAGTAAACAAAGAAGTAACTCCACGATTGCTTCGTCGCACATAAAGGAGAATATCCACCTAGGGAGAAAAAATGTTTGCACAATAGAATTGAAAGCAACAAAACAAGTACCCAAGGCGAGCACATAAACCACCATATATCCAACAAGGTCCAACTTGAAGCCAAAAACCATTGGCATCGCTAGAACATGATTTGGAAAATAATGACAAAAATAATTGAACTTCAAAAATTAATCGTGATCAAATAAGATAATAGTGAGGTCCTATACACTATCAACTAGTGGGTCAATATAATCTTCGAGATCACCAAGAGGGCCAGCAAGATCTCCATAAGTAGAGTCTGAAACAATAAAATTCTCCACTCGAGCCAGTCTACAATCGAAGATATCTAGACATAAGCGTACATTACACAACATTGCTTAATATCCTCCATTCCAGGAAATCTATTGTAAGATTCAAATTGCTTATCCTTAAATATTATGCGCAACAGAGTAGCCATATGTTGGTGCAATGCCATAGAATGCAAGAAATGGAGTCACCTTTCCTAGAAATGACTCGGGTTTGGAATTTATTTAACATTTAAACCTAACATATCTGAATCATAGTGATAGGAGTGTTCCCTAATTTCATTTTCCTCCAACAAAATAATCTCACGCCTTACCTCAAGTGGAATGACATAAAAAAAGTTCCTACATAATCATAAGAAAAGGGCCAGACTTGCTTATAACCAACATTTCCCAGACTGCCCCTACTACTCGACATTCGCTGGTGAGGAGACATGAGGGTTGGAGTAAGGAAAAAACCAAAGCATGCACAAGATCCACAACCTGCAAACTAGAGAACGGATGAATAGTAGACCCTTGAAACTCAGACCTAATAAAAATATGTCATTTCCCACTTGGAATACCAAAGGGACAAACTCAAGAAAGTTGTCCAACTTTGAAAAGCACAAGGAAATAACACACAAAATTCCCTTGAAACAAGTGAAATTGTGAAAGATCCCAATACACAAGTTAATATCTAGGAAGACCCAAAATGCCAGAGCACATTGAGGTGTTCGCAAAGAGAAGACATAATGAATTGTAAATAACAACACAAGCAAAAACTGCAAAATACCCCTATATAAAGACTCCAAGGAATTCAAGGAGGGAGAGAAAATACTACCCACCAAACCTTCTTTGACAAACAATGCAAAGAACATACAAGAGAAACACCAAAATAGGCCTAGAGTACTAGTAAGAAAATACAATAATTGTTAAAGGGGACGAGATATCTCAACATGCACTAGTAATGCCGCCGAGTGAAGAGGAAAAGTCAAAAACTTGGTCAGGAAATCAACCACAAGAGCATGCAAATGAGAATATGAGAACTTCAACTATAAACTAAACCAGACAAATGAGGATGAGGAGGCAGTCTCTCCTCCTCTCCCACCATGCATACAACTCCACCACCTTGAGACCATTAACATGCATTTATAATTAAATGACCCACAATCCTAACATTTGTTTATGGACCAAAACCACACCATAATTGTTAATAGACGCATGTACTGAAGGCTCACCTCAAGAGGGGGATCAACTTTCATCCTAGTTCACACCTCCATCAGGGACACTATCATACTGGTTAACACCCCCATATATTTTATCTATCTTATCATACTAATGTTTATTTCCATTATATTTTCCCTATGTTTATATTTAATCTATCTTATCATTGACATCCATAAATTATTCTTAAGCATGAAATTTTCTTAAATGATTTTATAAAGGTGCATAAATTATTGTTAAGCTTGCAAGAACTTCTTGGTGGTGGCAAGAAATGGGAGGGACATAAGGATGAAGTCCTCTCACTTTACGAGATCTAATTAAGATGGTACAGTTAAATACAAGTCATTCTTATTATGTAAAAAAACATTAATTAAATATATTGGGTTAGTTTAAATGTTTAGGTGTTTTAAGCCTTATTCCAAATGATTTTAGATTAATTTTAGGTTTGCTATCTTCATTACATGACACATTTGATGTCCCTACTAGGTTAGGCGTTATAGTTAGTGTAAATGGGTTTACATTGGCTACCATCTATGGAATGTAAAGAAGTATCATGGAATTTTAGGCTACAAGATTTTCCTTGAAAATAAAAATGAAATGCATTCATTCCTCATGCATCAACCACCCTATATAGATATAATTCTTATATATCGTTCTTAATAAACATGTAAATATTAAATTAGACAAGTCCAAATATACCTTAACCTTTAACCCAACAAGTACTGAGAGGGGTCAAAGCTCTAAAAGTACAAACTTTTTATAAATTGAGAATTTGAGGAAAATTGTGTACTTGCAGGGATTTAATCCATCTTCATATTTGATAGATCACGAGTAAAGGTCAAAGATTTCTAACGCAATTGGATTGAGGGGGTTTCATTTTCTAAGGTAGTTAAGGTTTGAAACTTATGGTAGTCGGCATGAGATACCCAAAGGGTCCATCCATGTTAATTGTTGATGTGGTCTAGGTCAAGTGTGATCCCCAAGTGATTTTGACAACTTATATACTCTTGGATCATGGATTCTTACAACACAATGTAGTCTCGCAAGTCCTAAACGCACTAGTAAACAAACAATGATATAATAAGAGTTAATATGTAATTGATTACATACACACACACAAAAACAAAGATTAGCCACGTACTTTGTTACAAAGATGATGCATCTATCATCATTGAAGAAAGGGTCTCTTAATACAATATGTGTTATAGATGTCACATGACTATCCTCTCAAGACAATAAATTAATATGAGAGAAAGTAAAAGAAGAATCAAACATCAATGAACACCAAATTTACTTATATTTTTCAAGAACAAAAACAATAACATCTTTGTTTTTCACATTATCCCTTATAATCGTGGAATTTTGTGTTGGTTGTTCAGTTAATGTTCATCATTTTTATTTTATTGAAATAATTAGATACTATTAAAGGTCACAAAAATGTGATAATTATCATATATTAGAGTGGATTATTATTAAGTTAACAAACTCAAATTTTCTAGTTACTCATTTTTTTTAACTATCCATAATTCATATTTGATTTGCTAGTTTTTTCAAAAACCCTAAGTTCTAGATCTTCTTAAAGTTAGTCCAAACCCACTTGAGATAGATCTAAGGTTTAAATTATGGGTATATATCACATCTTTCATATTAATTCCAAGTAGAATTTAACTATAATTTCTACTCTGAAGGAGGTGGGGTTTGTCGTCTCACTAACTTAGTCCATACAGAATTTAGATAACTTGAGACTAACTTAGTCTATAAGGTATTTATATGACTTGAGCACTAAGCGATGTCATGGAATACAATAATTTATGGAAGCTACATCATTTAATGTATATGATTAAATATCTTATATATAAAATATAAAATCCGAATTGGATATGAATAAGAGTAATTATATACAACACAAACTCCACAATAATCAATACTAGCAAGGTTCAAGGCTATGGAAAATGAAGGAGAATAACTTGTTGGTGATCTGAAAATGGGGCACTTAGGCTTCTTGTCTAACTTACAAGAACCTCTCCCACTTCCAAAGCTTTAAATATTCCCAAGTCTTATTGATTAACCAATACGGAATTGATAATATGCTTAACAATATAGTGTATGCTTATGTTTGTTTTAAATTGTTCAAGTGTTGTAAATGATTTGCTTAAACTGATATAAAGCAAATAGCAGCAATTAAAACAACAGATACAATGCAACAATAAAACACACACAAAACATGAATATTAATTTGGAGTTCACCCAAAACTCTTGGGCTACGTCTCCGTGAGCTCTAGTCAACTCAACTAGGCTCTCTGGGATTATGGTAAAGTCCTTTTACAAGCTCCTTGGCTTAACTCCATTGGTTTTTCACAAAAACAATGGGTTTAGACACCATTTTATCCCCGGTTCTTGAAGCTCTCGGCTCTCACTCTAGCTCTTGGCTTTGGCTCTTGGCTCTGGCTTTAGCTCTGGCTTCTTTGGCTCTCTGCAATTTACAGCTCTCTGGCTTTTCACTTGACCTCCAAGTAACTCCCTTGGTTGCTCTGCGCGTTTGCTTTTGCTCCCTCGACCTTTTTTTGCTTCTGCCTTTTGCTTTTTGCGTTGCTTTCTTTTGAGCTCTTTCTGCTCTCGACTGCCTTAGCTTCCTGCTTTCGCTTCGCTTTCTATACCTCCTCTCTCAACGCTCTTTTTTTTCTTTCTCTGTCATTCTGTGGCTTTAAGCCAATCGACGTTGTCTGTTCATTTTCCCTTTTCTCGGGCTCTCTGGCTCCCTGCCTCTGTCCGTTCGAATCCCCTTTTGAGCGTTAGCAATCATTGCTAAACACCTTCAGGGATGGTGGCCACCTATTCTGCAACGAAAAGGACCATCGTTGCGTTGAAAAGCCCAAAATTAGCGTTCTCGGCTTACACAGGAAAATACACTAAACACGTGAAAAATCCACAGAAACTCTTTCTTTCGGATTTAAAAAATCATCAACTTCGCCCTAGACTCCTATTGGGTCAACCTGAAATCGCTATCGCAAGTCAGAATTCCCCTGTGCCACGTTTCCCTTTGTATTTCTAAAAATACATTAAAAATACTGAAAATCCCGACAATATGGCTCATATCGGACTTAAAATAATTATGCAGAGGCATTTACAACCCTTTCGGGTCCGGTCGCATTGCATTGATGCATATATACACATATATATGTGTGTGTGTGTGTGTGTGTGCGCGTGTGTGTGTGTGTGTATGGCCTACTCCGTCGCATTACTCCGACGTGATATTGCGATGTGATTGATCGCAATCGCGTATCGCATGGACTCGGGGTCTGTCCATATGGCATGGCCTATGCCGACATGATCCGCCGACACCGATATTGGCGATTGCGATATCGCTCGGCCCAGGGTCCTGCCTTAAGCCCCATGGCATGACCACCGCCGATGACGATCCGCTGATATTGGCGATTGGCATTTCGCATCGGCCCGGGGTTTTGCCTTTGGTTATCTACACACAAGCCTACCTCCGGCCCGAGGTTCTGCCTTTGGTTATCTATACACAAGCCTACCTCCGACACGATATGTTGGGGATAGGCAATCGGGGGTACTTCCCCTTTTCGCTTAAGTCCGCCTTAGACCTCCTTCGATGCGATTTTCTTCATAAAGCCTTTTAGGCCATTTTTTTTGAAGATTTGCCTCTTTTTCCAAAGAACCAAGGGCATCTTCTTTCTGCCATAACTTTTGCATCCTAAGTCCATTTTTTCCCATTCAAGTTGTAGTAGATTCAGGAGGAGAAGATCTCTGCAATGGGGCTATATTCTAGGAACTTCCTTGGACTTTCATTTTCCTCAGTGAGTAACACTTAGACTTAGGAGTCTATCCAAAATCCATTTTGGATCAGTTGGCATGAAGGGCCCCATGTCATCATGGTCGATGTCCACCTCTGCATTTAATGAAAACATAAGGAAAGGACATAAGATGTAAAGTTAAGGTAGAGTGTTATTGTTAAAATAAAAATAGAGACCTCTTCCCCATGTATGGAAGACAAAAAAATGGAGAAGAATAAGCGTGCTTGGGGGGAATCTGAAGTATTGGGGATGCATGACCTTCCATCTATCTCCCTATCTAAGCCTACCTCTTTTGTGTTACATATTAGAGAGGGAGAAATGGTTCTTTAGCTAAGAAGGAAGTTGAATGCTGCCCAAATTTTGTTGAGGAACATAGAGATGAACCAAAGAGCCTATAACTTTCTTATTGATGCAAAAATAGAGAGCTTGTTCGAAGCTAATTGATTGTTGGTTTTCCCATTTGGGTTTATAGGGTAAATCAACTCTTCATTTGCAATTTTTTTTCTTTGTGACTGAGTAGGTTGTCATGTTAATTCATTTTTTATGCTTTATTAGGATATTATAGGCATCTTTGATGGTTGCTAGATAGGTTTAATGATGATTGTGTAGTTAATGAACTATGAGTTTACTTCTCTTGATATTGTGGTAGTATTTTTTCATATAGAGTGGTTTAATGACAAATGCAAGTCTCAACAACTCTTTGTTCTTCACGATTGA
The DNA here is from genome assembly GCA_000404065.3 of Pinus taeda. Taxonomy (NCBI): domain Eukaryota; kingdom Viridiplantae; phylum Streptophyta; class Pinopsida; order Pinales; family Pinaceae; genus Pinus; species Pinus taeda. Next base: position 116,534 of record APFE030341903.1, on the reverse strand, counting down.
CTGATTTTGGAGATGGGTACTATTAATGTGGAAGTTTATAAATTCATTTTAAATAGTTGTTAGGGATTCCTCTCACTATAAGAGCTACCATCCTCTAGCTGGTTAGTACTCTCCATTCCACAGGCCATTCTTCTCCCTTTGGGGTGCCATCTCTTTGGATGGCCTGTGTTCTTTAACTTCCACACACCATACAGTCATTAGGGCCTGCAATTTTCTTATTGCTTGGTGTTTCTTCCTTGTACACTAACCATACTCAATATTTTCATTTTGTTTGGTGTCTTCACTTTATGCACAAATCATTGGTTGAAAACTTACACATTCCTTTCGTTACTAGGTGACTTAATCCATTTTTTGAGCATATTTCCTCATTGTTTGGCAACTCAATCATTTTTTGGAGCATTTTTCTTCATTGTTGTGTGACTCGATCCATTTTCTAAGAACTTCATTCATTATTAGGGTGACTCAATCCATTTTTTTAATGTTCCCTTCATTGCTAGTCGACTCATTTTGTTAGTTGAGCCTTTTCTTATTTTTGGTTGACTTACCTTATGGTTGAGCTATTAGTGTGATAAGTTGTCTATAGTCTTGGGTTATGTAAAAGAGTCATTGGTTGGTTGGCATGAGTTTAGATGAAGAATTTTTTATTTTATGATAGTATTGTTGCCTAACATTAACACCTAAGTGTCATCTGTATGATTCTTTTATTTTTAATGACCTACATTTTTTACTTAGGAGTGTTGAGCTATGTATCTATGTGCTAGTAGCAAAGAAGAATAAGTGTCACACTTATTTTCTTCTAATTTGCATGTGAATGGAATACTTACTCTAAATTGAATGAATTTAAGAGTTATTTTATGTTATGAGTTATGAGTGGTCCTTTGAAGTGATAGTACATGCTAGATTAAGTTCATCACCTAAGGTTTCCTTTCAAGCTAACTAAGCAATGTAATAGGATTAAACAAGGATATATTTTATTAAAATGAACAAGCTATAAGCCTACCATTTATAGACACACACACACAAATATGTGTGTGTGTGTGCATGCATGCATTATCTACCATAAATGAGTCATGTGGGTTGGCTTGAGTGGTTGAATTGTTTGAGCTTCATGCAAAAGGTCTCGGGGTTGATAACTCAGCCAAGTGCCTCACTTTTGTTTCATCCTTTATTCAAAAGTGGTTGAGTAATTTGAGCTTCACACAAAAGCTCTCATGAGATCTCTTGGGCTAGCTACCTAACCTTTGTTGCAACCTTCCTTCAATAGTGGCTGAGAGCTTTGAGATTCATTGGTCCAAGAGGATTCCCACAACTGATCCAATTTGATGACCTTAAATTATGATAAAAATAATTTCATGTCAAAGAGCTCATGAAGAGCTTCCCAATGTAATTTGAATGAAGTCAAATATACACTATATGCAAAAGTTACATAACCTATGAAAGTTGAATACAAACAAGAGACAACACTGATATGTAAATCAATTACATGTTGATACATGAACCAATCATATATTGACATGCAAACCAATTATATTTTGACATATAAGTCAATTACATATTGAAATATGGCCCAATAAAAAAGATTCAATATAATATTAATACACAAAATTGTTTTAAATTCAAATTCTAATCAGTGTAAAATAATCTTAAAATTTTAAAAAACTATTAAACATTCATGTCACCTAATATTTATTTAAATGCATGAAAGACATAAATTCACCCAATGAATTGCTCCCACATGTATGAATTCACCCAATGAATTGCTCCAACTATTCATGAATATCCTAACCATGCTAATATAGATACTATAAATTCACACCATATCTAATATGCATGAATTGCTCCTACTAGCAATGAATATCCCAACCATGCTATTAATATAGCTTCTATAAAATCCCTAAATTGTAAAATAGTATAAATTCGTGCCATATACAATATATGGGATATAGTTATCGTGACATAAGCGAAGGAAAAGAAGGATTTAATGAGATTTGAATTATGATTTTTCCTTACCAAAATTAATGCTCTACCATTGGACCATGGATACATTATGTTATAATGGATATAATTTTTTTAAAAGCATATAACAATATTTTGTAGGAAGAATAGGTAAACATGTTATTTTCGTAAGTGTTTTATAGGTTTTTTAGGGTGTTGAATCCATATATATAGTTAAAAAACTAGTTTAATTAACACAAATCAAGATTTCATCTCAAAATTTTCCATCGGATTTCGACACCGGTAAGTCCAAAAAGTCGCACTAAAAACAACTCCGTTATTTTCAGTGGGAAGAGGCTAATGAGAGTTATCACACCAATGTCATTGTCTTTCGTGGCGAACTTAGAGGGTTTCTTTTAGATGGGAGGTTATTGTTAATTTACATTCGATTTACTTTTTCATCTTTTTTTTAATGGATCATTTTCGCTATTGAAGGGGACCCAACGATGACATAGTTCAAGAAGGGTAATCTCTGTTAACAAAATTGTTAAGTATGGTTTATGAAGGGTAATCTCTATTAACAAAATTGTTAAGTATGGTTTATTTTTATATCCCTTGAAATAGGTTATATTGTTTTTGTTTTTACTAAAAAATGCTTGATTTTCAATTGGTTTTGAAATTTCTAAATAAATTTTATAAAGTTTATTAAAGTTTTAAAAAAATTAAATAT
>APFE030341903.1:52181-113281 GCA_000404065.3 Pinus taeda | reverse complement strand
CTATCTTAAATTAAGGTTTACGATTACTATATAACATATTTTATATATACATGGTTTTGGAGGGTTTTAACTCTATAAACATTTAATTTAATCTAAAGTGACTATTAATTACATTTTACATAAGAAACATGTATTAAGCAACAACACTGCATATTACACTTATTTATTGTTTCTTATCAAGTGCAGTCATTTAAATTTCTTATTTCATTTTATTAAGTCAAAATTTTAATTAAAATGTGGGAAAATTGAGAAGTTATTTATAAGAATTCTAACTAGTGTAAAGAAGTGAGTTTTCATAGGTCATTCATATAAGAGGTCTTGGGGTTGATCTCATATGCTAGTTAACTCACCTCTATTGTGTTCTTCACTTAATAAGGAACAATTTCTTTTTGTAGCAATGTTTTTCTTCGATTGGTAATTTGATGAAATCTAATAAAGAAAAATCATGATTTTGATAATGAAATTATGCAATTTCACAAATTTAGACATTGTAGATGAATTATTAAATCACACTTTGGAAAAAAAACAAGTAAGGGACTTATATTAACAAATGCTAGATTAGGGACTAGAACCCATAGTTTTTTTGATTCAAGTTTTTTACTATCAGTGGTCTGTTCAAGAAACTTGTCAGCGCTCAGGTTGCAATATCATCTTAGTCTAAAAATATGTCCACTATAAACTCTACAAAAAGTTCCCAATAAACAAAAAAATTACATAGTTCGCAAAAACACGCCACCCACAGACGTAGTATCAATGTTGACCATTGATGTCATACCCCTTATATGGTAGGTTCTTCTCCTTTCATCTAAGACATTTGAGTTGTCACCTCCCAAAGTCACTTGCGTATTTATAGGAAACCTCCAAATCAGAGAAACGAGCACCAAGCGAGTGCACTTCCTCCTGCAAATTTTCCATTAATTGTTCCATTTCATCCTGATTCCTGAGAAGTTTTGCTTCTAGGAATCTGAGTTGGAAATCATTTCATTGCATCTTGACCATGTCTTGACATAATATAAGCAAAAATTATCCTATGGCTGATGATCGAGTCAATAAACAAATGATTGCATCTTGAAATACTCAATAAAACATTGTTATGGGGAAGATATGTACCCCCTTTAATCTGATAGTGGATTTTTTCTTCAACCATCATTATGGGATTGGAGAGATGCTAAATCTATTATTCATTTCCAACATTCCTTGATGCAAGGTGGAGTTTTTTTGGCTAAAGTATCTACTTTTGAATTCAAATGTTTATATATGTGAAAGAATTCTAAAGTTTCACACTAAGAGGCATAGATGAGGACTTTCTGATTCAAAGGAGGGGAGTCACAAAAAATTGCTTTCTTGGCCTTAGTGATTTGACGAATAACTAGCATAGAGTCTCCAAATACTAATAAGTTTGAAATTTTATTATCAATAACAGTTTCCAAACCTTTCCATAACGCAAGATATTCGACAAAGTTATTGGTCCTTGAACCAAGGCTCCAAGCAACTTGTGATACTAATTTTCCATCAAAACTACATAAAAACCCCTTCTTCCTACACTCCTATTAAACCCATTTTCATTAAAACAACTCCCTACTATAATTTAAATAATAAAAAACACTATAATTTAAATAATAAAGAAACTTGTAATTACACTAATTTATAAAAAGTTTGCCAAATTTATTTTAAAAATAGAAATAAAGATGGTGTAATATATAAATACATTGAATTTCCATAAATAAATATAATTTAAATAATAAAAAACACTATAATTTAAATAATAAAGAAACTTGTAATTACACTAATTTATAAAAAGTTTGCCAAATTTATTTTAAAAATAGAAATAAAGATGGTGTAATATATAAATACATTGAATTTCCATAAATAAATATATCATGTAGGGAGACATCTTACTTTGGCATTCACCTCCTCTCATGTCAACATTTCATTGAATGATCTTTAACTTCTTCTCCATTAAAAAAAAGTTTTTTCTTTATTAACTAAGTTTGCCAAATTTATTTAAAAAATAGAAATAAAGATGGTGTAATATATAAATACATTGAATTTCCATAAATAAATATATTATGTAGGGAGAAATCTTACTTTGGCATTCACCTCCTCTCATGTCAACATTTCATTGAATGATCTTTAACTTCTTCTCCATTAAAAAAAAGTTTTTTCTTTATTAACTAAGTTCAGTGCAACTTATTGTTAGGTTTACTTTTTTTAAAGTTACTTTTGTAAATTTTTAATAAAAAATCTCAAAGTGGAAGAAAACAAATAATTAGATAAATAATAACATTGAATATTGTAGTGAGTAATGTTAGATAAATAATAACATTGAATATTGTAGTGAGTGGTGTTAGATTTTGAATAAGTAATACATCCAAACACTTTATAACCTCTTTACTATGGCGATAATTTATATATCATTAGTTATGATATTCAGTACTACATAACCAAGTGGATAGTGTTCACCCACTTATACATGCTTATGTCTAACTGTTAAAGAGTTTATGAGTAATATATTATTATATCTTTTTTAAATTCAGAAAAAATTATATTTTTTTAAGATTCAAAAGAATTTGTAACTTTTTGAGATTAGGTAAAACCCCCAACATTGTCACTATAAATCAACATAAATCAACATAATCTATAAATTAGTGCCAACAACCTATAAATCAGAATAGTTAAAAACTTAGACTCATGAAGTAGGGCCATCCCACCTTCCTGATCCAACTTTTTGGCTCTTTTCCACTCTCCCACATTAAAGACAAAATCTAGAGTATTTTTAATAAACATTTAGTCAAAATTATTTTATAATCATAACCATTTTCATATTCAGATATATAATTATAAGTGAATTTTCAACAAAAGGTTACAATACCTACCAAATACCTACCATTTATAAGAGGGCTTGGAGTATGTCCCGTTTTTTACTAAGAGCATGTTTCTTCATATTTAAGGAAGCAGGCTAATCATTCAACATCAATACCTAGAGGCATCTTATAAGAGTGAAAATTTGAGCTTTCACTGACTACAAGATAGTAATTCCATGTAACATGGTTTTCTTCAAATAACATGATGAATAAAAATACGTTAGTGACTATTAGTTAATAAAAAATATCCTATTATTAATTTGATAATTAAATTATAATAATTTTTTCCGAAATAAAAATACTAATTTGACAACTAAATTATAATAATTTAAAGGGACCCACCAAAGCATTTTGTCGGCTGGGTAGAGAAAGCCGCGCAGGATACTATCTCCTTGCTGTGAGTCCTTTTCAAAAGCGCCGCCTACTTTGAAATTCCTGTGAATTATTGACTCAGCTGTTATACCCGTCATCACCACTTTTCAACACTTTGATGAAGACATGGGCTTTCATGAATCATTGGGAATTGGGTTGCCAAAGGAGGATTCCGTGGCGTGGCCAACCAGTAGATGGCATGAATTACAGCGTTGAAATTCTGCGCCCCACACAATTTGTCATGAGATGCGCAATCTTATCACAGGCAGGCAAACGCGTTTGCTTGACTTGGACACCCATCTTATCCAAAAACACGCTTTGTTTATTGTTTCCAAAAAGCCCAACGAAACAATTTCCACCTGAAAGCTGTTATACTGTTGAAAATGCCATTCTCTATAGTGGCTATGGTGATGGTAGCATTTAGACAAGGTAATAAAGGTAAGGTAAGGTAGCAAGCTTAGGTATAGATTTTAATTCTTATTGCATGAAGTTAATAGCAAAGCACTCAATAATTAGAATTGGCCATGTGTAACAAAGAGATATTTTTTTTAAGTTTATTTATAAATTTGTGTGGTTTTTTTAAATGGTTGGAATGTTAGATTTAAATTTTTTGTGATTTATATTGTAAATAAATGTCTTTTGGTTTAATCACATCATGGTTGGAATGATAAGTTTTGCTTAATAGTCATGCAGTGTGGAGTTATTCTTATTCTAACGAAATTGAGAACTTAAAATTTCATCTATTATTTCTGATTTAAAGCTTTTATGATCTATTTTGTTTTTGAGATTGTTAAAATTTGTGAAATTGCCACTATTCTGTCTATTCCACCAAACCAACTTGTTGGGCCAGAAAGTGCAAACATAAGAGAACACACACAGGTAGGGGGGATGTGCCACCAAACCAAGTTGTTCAGACAGAAGGCGCAAACACGAGAACACACATAGGTAGGGGGATGTGCGGGCACAGGGGCTTCACTGGGAGAGCAATACCATACCACGTGGGTTCATATTAGGGGATATATATTGAGGAAAAAGTGACATAATATATTGAGAGTTATATAGGGGTAAAGGGTTTTTATATTTACGAGTATAAAAAATAGAGCTAAAAGTTAATGAAAAATATAAAGGGGTATAAAAAATGTTAATGAAAAAATGGATACCTACAATATCTAGTGAAACCAGGGTTTTTTTTTTAAATCGGGAAGGTGTATTGGTAGGGGGTTAAATAATGTCATTTTTAGAGGTATTTTCCAATATGTAGTCAAATTAAGGGTATTTTTAATATGCCATGAATGCATGTGATATGCTGAAGGTTCATTGAGTGAAGCCCACGTGCGTGTGAGAGTCACCCCCAACACTAGAGAAGTACATTGAATCATAAATGAAATATTGCATACATTGATTTAGATTCATCATTCTAGAATCTAATTAGTGCTCATCAATAATAGTAGATATTGAATTTTGAAATAGTAAATAGAAAGTTTAAGTCTTTTTATTTAAGCATTTTATGGACAAAAAATGGAGAGTAGGGGGAGAAACACACTCCCGTCATTGGGAATATGTTTCTCCATGCATTTTCCCAAGTTTCAACAAAAATGGGGCATGGGGAAAAGTTTCCCAAGGCACCCGCTCACCCTCGAAATGTGGAAAATGAAGGGGGAATGCCCTAAGTGTCCCCATGAAACTCTAGAAATTATAGATTTTAATTGTCAAAATTTTGATTTTTTATTAAGTTGTCAATTGCAGAGAGACATTTGTTATAAGAGTAGACTACTCTAATGACTCCATTTCCATGTACCATAATAATAAATTATATCACAATTTCTAAATGAAATAATGTCATTCGAACATGTGACAAGGGCAAAACAACAACCACAACCAATGTTACGATCATTAGACCAGTGGCCAAATTGATAAACCCTAAAAACCTAAATAAATTGGAACTAGATATAATTAAGAATAATAAAAAGGGAACAAAAAATTATTGACCAAAAAATACTCAAAATATTCAAATTTTGATTTAAAAATAATATATTCATGTACATCTATGTGAATCCAAACCATTAAAGATAAATACTTAAAATGGTATCATTACAAAGGTAAATATAGCAGAATGGCACTAAGTGCAATACGTATCTAAACCAAAATACAACTATAATGAGGCTCTAAATCCTTGCAAAGTTCAAAAATTATAATATTATAATTTAAAATTTAATTGAACTAGTACTACATAATCATCTAATTTTTATTTTTTTTTGGGTGGATGAAGTATAATGATACAAAACCTATTAACCCCTAGTTTTTGTTCGACAATCTAGTTCCAACAAGGTCCAGTCAATTCAAAGTGGTTCAAGATTTGTTCAGACAACCATTCTTATTTGATTATGCATTCAAGCCATCAAATACACAAGTTGCGAAGCTAAATGCCAAACACACCATTAAGATACATTTGAGGGGGTTCAAACTAAAACTAGTCACTTCCAATATAAGGAACTAGTTCGACCTAGAAAACCCCTAGGACCAATCTAACTATTAACTTCAAAATGTGTGTGTTTGGTTGTCAAACACACAATTGGGATACATTCCAAGGGTTTTAGAGTAAAACTAGTGATTTTCACTCTCAAGGGCTAGGAAAACTTTTAGAACCAATTTAACCAAAAACTAATTTTGATATGATTATAACAAGATTGACCATAACACATAGCAAGTGCAAGACCACAATTGTGATTTCATAATAGATTGTTCCATATGGTAGCTACCTTGAATGATATTTATGCTCACCATACCCATGAGGTGTAGACGAGTTGGTTTGTGTGGGGTTTAGACTTAATCAGGTTTCATGTTCAAATCTCATGGAGAGACGTTGAGGGTGCAAGCCAATTGTAAAAAAATGGACAAGTCATTCTTTCTTTCAACATTAAAGTTGACCCTAACCTAAACTCAACCCAAATCCTATACCATTAAATTGCTAGCTTTAAGAAACTAAGGTGGTGAAGTACAAATTTGAAAAGGCTTATGGTTATCCGGGAGAGTGCTTGATATAAAAGAGGATATGAACTCTTGTAGTAGAGTATAACATCATTGCAAACACAAGCTAAAAGGTAGAACAACAGAGTAGATCCTACTCTAAGCTATAGAGTTACATTTCCATTAACACCTTGTAATATACATCTCATCAATTGGTATCTTATAAAGTACATCAACACACTGTCAGAACAGTAAGTGCTTTGCATGCTGTATCCCTATGAACTGTGGAAGCTGTGTCTCGAGAGTGGACTGAGTTGTTTGAGTTATCATCTTTCTAACCTAAGCTAAGAGATTGTACATTGAACTATGGAGCTCCATATATACTAGAACATTCAGTATCTGTCAGTATCTGTTATGCCTGATAGCTGCATCTTTGCCATGTGTCCTTTTGAATATTACATCTGAATTTATTCGCAATGCATAAAAATGCTGGAATATAGGCAAATTCTTATTGTGTTAGAAAAGCATGAATGATTTCTTCTTCATGGATCGTCACCCTGTACTTTACACTGCTCACATATTCTTCTAGACCAACCTGTGTTTCTGCAGCAAATATTAAAGTAGGCAAGTTAATAAGAATGTTGCAAAACTCTGAGATGGGTTACGAACTCAGAAATCAGCAACACAGAGCAAAAAAATGGACAGAAACTAGGGAAGCATAAACTCTGACCTAAAACTAGAAAAACTATAGATGAAAGAAAAAATTAGGAGAGAAATAAGAGACTTCTGCAACTTATAGGATATAAGTAAAAGAAGAATTAAGGTACTAACGAGTTTAGTACCAATTATTTCAATAATTGTACCTCTGATGAACTTGGCCCTTCTTTCACAGAAGTGATACGACGTTCCAAAGGGGTAAACAATGATCTACTCTCCTGTGCTAACATCTTTCTATCATAACTCAGAGAACTTCCATGAGAAAGGCTTAATTCACCCTGTTGGTGAGCATAAGGAGGAGGAAGAGGAGGATTGGTATTGAGTGTGTGCTTTTTTTCATGGCATTGAACAGCAATTGGTTGATCAGAAGTAGTAACTACAATCTCATCCTGCAGGCTTTTCATCATTTGCAGAAGACGATCACCATCCACCCCTTGCTCATCTTCCGGCATTTTACCACCATCAACATCATCATCATCTATTCCATTCATTAAAATATAGGTAACCCAATCACAGAGGCGTTTGGATTCATGGTTATCATGAGATGTAGGTGCCATCTCCTCTCTGGTTCTCTTTCCATGATATAAATTGACATCAGGAGTGCTTGTTGCCATCATAAGAATTTTATCAAACCAATAAATCCCACACCAAACTGTTATTCGGCAATAAATTTCAGGCTACCATGCACCAGACTCAAAAGTGGAAACTGTTCTCATCATAGGCACATACCATTTCTGAGCTGATCATGAACCACCGAGTTGTGCTGGTCCATGCCTATAATTAGGCCACTGTGAAGAGGCCACAGTCATCTAGAAGGTATCTATGTTGATAACTGAGGGTTCAGAACAGAGACATTAATAAATGTATACCAGCAGTATTTTCAAACCTGGAAAAGCATGATGTGGAAAATTGTGTACCCAGGCTTGTTGGATACGGCCAAGCATCCCTGAACTTCTAGAAAAGAGGCTGTCAAGTCAAGAAAACGCGTTGTTCTGAATTGCGACAAGAAGATTGTAGACATGACAAATTCTTTGTGTGGCTGGTTGAGTTTCAATATACAAATCATAAAAAGATTCCTTACTTGGGGGGCACGGCAAGGAGCACGGCAACAAGCTTCTAAAACCCTAGTTCTGATTTTTAGGGTAATAAAACCCAACGTCATTGGTATTATAATCAGAGAGTTGAAAATGGCAGCTCATGGGTTGATATTGTGAGCCAATAATTCAGAAGAATTTCAAAGTTGTACCGGTCTCTGAAAATGGTAGTTCATGGGCTGATATTGTGAGCCAATAATTCAGAAGAATTTCAAAGTTGTACCGGTGCAAAGAAACAGTAATAAGATTTTCATTTTTATTTTTATTGAGAAAAATTGGTTTATCTCCATCTAAGGCATTGATAAGACTTGGATTGAGGAATGAAACTGCCACTATACTCCTAGTCTAGTTAGATAAATAAACTAAATTTTGAATTTAACCAAAACCCTTCTATTCATTGACAAATGCCAAGACTGGCCTAGCCCAATGAATTACCAACAATAAGATATTAAACCTTGTGTATCTGTGTAAAAAGGATATATATAAATATATATGAATATTTTTTTTATTATATTTTTTTAAGTCAATCATTATTATTGATCAATATATAATTAAGTTTAATTTTACTAGAGAGTAAGATGTGAGATTACTCTTTTTTTTTTTTTTTTCAAAGTAAAAATAATATATCATTATTAACTTATTTAATATATGGTAAAATATATCATTATAAATGTTTATTTTAACTTAAGACATTGATATCTTAAACTAAGTTTTCAATCTAATTTTGATAACACCAGCTTAGATTTATTTTAATTTCGTATTTATCAAGTGCCAAGAGGGATCAAATCCTTTTTTTGAGTGCAAAACTTGAGGAAATGTTTGTACCTCGAGAGACTTGATCCTTCTCAATGCTTGATAGATCCGGGGTTAAGATGGATCTAGGTTGGTTTTAGTGGTGCGCGTTCATACAAAATTTGTTGAACATCTAATTACTCTTATCATTTTAAATATGCTAAATATGTCTAAGATTAATTTGGTCAATTTAATTTTAAATTTGCTTAATTACCTTAGCTTTGTTAAACACACATGGGCAACAAATGAATATGAAAGATAAAACATGAGAGTACATTTTTATTAACAAATGATTTACATTTATAGTACATGTTGTGACCGTTGGGTTCCACATTCCAATGTCTCTTGAACTCCTTTTCTCTATTCGGCTTCCACACTAACCCATTGAGGATTAGGTGTTCAACATTCCCCCCCCTTAATCCAAAGGGTTATGTATGAGTCTAAGAAGATAGCTGAAATACAAAATGTGAAAAAATGCATGGCAGCACTAGGCTGAATGTGTTCTCTGAAATGTTGGTATAGAGGGCAGTGGTTTAAGGATGACCACCAACACTGGAACGCTTAGTGCAGTTCCTGGAACTCTTCCAAAACTGGCAAGAAGTTGAAGTCTTCTGCTAGAGGAAGTGCTCCTATTGATTTGAAGAGGGAAACCTTCAACCAATAAAGGGAGGTCTCACCCCGCATAAAAGGGAAAACTTCAACTTGAAAAGGGAAGTCTCAATCTGTGATGGTTTAAGGATGACCAACAACTCTGGAATGCTTAATGTAATTCCTGGAAATCTTCCAAATCTGGCAAGAAGATGAAGTCTTCTGCTAGAGGAAGTGTCCTCAATTTTGTTCCTGGAATTCTTCTGAAGCTCGCAAGAAGCTAAAGTCTTTTGCTAGAGGAAGTGTCCCAGATTACCCACTGAAGGCATGCTCAGGGGCATCTTTGTCTCTGGCTACAACTATGAATCTAGTGTGACAGGTTGTGGCTTAGGCTCGCTTGATGTGGCTTTGAATCTTGTAGATGACCATCATTTCCCCCCCTGTCAGATACAAGGTGAGATGATGGAGAAAACTCAATTGCAAGACTGTTCAATACTCTAGAACAAGTTTTGACATGTGATTGGAATATCTTCTTAGCTGTTGATGCCCATTGCCAAGAAGCGATCCATCCAAGATGAATCTTTGTTCTTGCAGGACGTTTGTTTCTGAAGCATTTGTGTGAAGAATGAGTGGTTTTATGACAGTGCTTACATGGATGAAGATCAAAACAATGATCTTTCAAATGGCCAACTCGGTCACAGTGTTGGCATTTAAAAATATTCTGTTGTTGTTGTTGCTGTGGAAGAGGGGCAGAATCTGGAACGGCTAGATGTGAACTGTTATAAAAGAATCCAGCACTTTGAAACTGAATGGGCTTTGAGTAGTCTGGAATATGAAAGGACAAGTCCTTCTCATATCCAAGACCAGTTCTGTGCTTGTTGTGGACAAGCTGTTCCCAAGGTCTAATGATGGGCTTGGGAAGTGCAGACTGAGTTTCTGCATCTGCATGTACAATTGTTGCTTTATTGGGTACTAAATTTGAACCAACTGTAACATTATTGACTTGCTTCTGATGGGTTGCAGTCTCAATGTTTTGAACAGAAACATGTTCATAATGACTCCTTTGTTTTAGTTCTTCTTGCTGTCGTTGAGTTTCGAGCTGCAAAAATTCTATCTTCTCTTGTGCATTTTGCAGACAAATTCTAATGTCAGCCAGAGAGGATTTGTTGATTTTTACTGTGTCATTAGTAGTAGACTGTATCATAATTTTCAAAAATTCTAATACTTCATAATCTTTCCCCATTTTCTCCAGTTCAAGGGTGCCAAGAAAAATGCAGAATAATGACAACAATTTTAATCACTTGAATTCTCTAGAAAGAAATATGTAGACACTTGCAGCAGGGTCAATATAAAACAATCTTGTCCTCTTTGAAATAATTTCCTTCCTCCTTAATTTAATGGCTTCATATTTCGAATATTTGAAGGAAATTGAAAGCACTTCAAGTTAGCACATGCTGGAATTTATACATGTGTTTGTCTTTTACAGTATTGCGATGTCGAAAACAACAAGCAAAACGCTCATAAATCTGAATTGTTGTTGCAAACAAATAGCAGACAATCTGGTGCATATAATTTTGATATCACCCCAACAATTAAAGCAACCTTCTCATTAGAATCTGTTGAGAAAAAAAAATTTGTTTGTTGCACATAAATTTATGCCCAAACTGCACAACAAGAACAAGTAAATTGAACAAGCAACAACTTTAAATTGAATTGGAGCAACTTCGTTCATATACCAATAGCTCACTATCCCAACTTCCCTCAAACAAATGAAGTCCTTGTTCTTTCAGATTATCTTCTATGTCAGATCACCGAAGCATATCACATGTCTCAAATTATTTGCACAATGGTCATGGGTTCAACCCATAAATAGTTCAATACAACACCATTGCAACACGTGGTGACTGAAATGAACTAGGGACTATTTTGTTCATTCCACGAGTGAGAGAACTTTGGTCATTTGCTATGGTAAAAAGCTTAAAATAACTTCATAACTTGCTGAAAGTAAGAACCTTGGACTAGCTTCCTTTATTCCTTAGGTTATAGAAACTGCTCTTTAATGTGGAGAGTAATTGCAAAATCTTCCTGACATATGCGCTGATGTAGAATTTTCATTTCGCGTATTTGATCCCGATATAAAACTTAGAAACAAAAGAAATCGAAGAAATGTAGGACGTCCACTGTCGAGAACGGGGACGACATCACAGTTGCATTTAAGAAACAACCGCCCTAAGAAAACATGGTTAAGGAATCATACAAAGCATTAAATGCCCTGTGCTTATTAGCTTGGTGCTTATTGTTTCCGTTTCATTGAATGCTGAGAAACCAATGGGAGAATAATAGGAATCCATCATTTATTTCTTATACATGAAATAATTCACAATAGGAAGAATAACATAGAGCCTGGGTATAATGGCTGCCAGTAGAGATAAGTGATGCTCTGATTTGGAAATTCTGGAATGTAATGCCCAAGTAAAACATAGACAGTTAAGGCTCCAGTTTTAAGCACATGTTTAGTCAACTTCTAGTGATAAATGGGACCACCCAGGATGGCCCTCCAATGTAATGTCTCTGGCCTTCCAACAGAGATATATCTGTCCCTTTAAACACATATGGGACAATGTTAAACAAAATATGGGGGCAAATGACCGCAGGCTTTACAAACACTCAGGCTATTGGATCGCAGCTCAATGGACCAACGTTCAATAAACTTATATGGGCAACGTTCAACATATGGCCAGCGGTTGAACAAAACTGTTCAGGGGCCAGTGAATGGGATTTTCACCTCAGAATTGGACCTTGAGCTGAGGGACACTGCAGGAAATCTGCTAAACAGCAAACACGAGCTGTTTGTCTCGTACAACTGCACCAATTTGACAATATAAAACTCGCAGCAGTCTGCTCGTCTTGAGCTGACGTAATGGGCAAGAAATCTTATGTTTTCTTCAAAGAAAAAGAGTAGCAACGTATGGAGAATTCAACCGAGTTTATGAAATAGCGTTGTGAGTCAAAGATAGCGTTACCAGCAAAAACGTACACAATGACAGAGATGTCAGGGGAGGCAGTGGATTTCTGGCAGACAATGAATTAATGGAGTGTTACAGGTAATGGGTAGAAATGGCAGGTCTGAGCAAGGAGGGAAGAAATGGCAGGTCTGAGCAAGGAGCATTTTTAATGCACACAGTGAAACGCTTTATAAGGTGGCAATTCTAAATAACTCCGATTAGGAGAAAGGCAGAACTGACATATATATAGAGACCACAAAACAAGTGGCTCAAATTGGAGCAGTACCAACAATCGCCCACTTTGATACCATGTTAAACACACATGGGCAACAAATGAATATGAAATATAAAACATGAGAGTACATTTTTATTAACAAATGATTTACATTTATAGTACATGTTGTGACCGTTGGGTTCCACATCCCAAGGTCTCTTGAACTCCTTTTGTCTATTCGGCGTCCACACTAACCCATTAAGGATTAGGTGTCCAACAAGCTTGTTGTGATGAGAGAGATTGTTAGTAACTTGAATGATGAAATAAATTTTTTGAATGCAAAGTGACAATATAAAAATGTTGAATTATAGAAAATGTGAATAATAAGAATGTAGTCAATTACAAACAATTTTCATTGTGATCAATCTCAAGTTGTTTTCTTCTACTGTTCATATTGTCACACCTATTAGTTTTGCCATCTTCTCATATCAATTATATGAAAAAAACATTTCAAATCATAGACCATTCAAATATTGAACTCGAGCTACTATAGTAAACATCATACCTTGTCTTTCTCTCCACTATTAATAGTAGCTTTCTCCAAAGTCAATCATTGTGACTTACGAAATCTTAAACCCCAAATAATTTTCAATGGTAGTTGTTTATATTACCTCATTTGAATGCAAAGTGATTAACAATGTTGAATGATGGAAAATGGGAATAATGAGAAAGAAACCAATTACAAATAGTTTACATTTCAAGAAGCAATCATTTCAGGTAAGTGAACATTTATTTAGGATGAAAATTCAAGTATTGTATTTATGGTTGAATTACTGTAACATAGAAGTCAATGCGTGTCATCAATAATTTTTATGTGCTTACACTGAAATCAATGCACACTATTAATCTAATTTATTTTGAAATTAATGTACATCATACATCTAGTTGCATCAAATCAGAAATCAATATCTACTCTGAAATCAAAGCATCTAGTGCAAACAATCAAATAGGATTAGAAATCAACATATATACTGAAATCATGCATCTAGTGCAAGCAATCAAATAGGATTAGAAATCAATATCTACACTAAAATCAATGCATCCAATGCAAGCAATCAAATAAGAGTAGAAATCAACATTGACAATAAAATCAATGCATCTAGTGCAGGTTATCAAATAGGATTAGAAATCGACATTTAAAATGAAATCAATGCATCTAGTGCAAGCAATCAAATAGGATTAGAAATCACAACTACTCTAATCAATACATCTATTTTAGTGAAATTGAAATATTCATGAATTTTTAGATCTAACTTCTATGTTTGTATTTGTCTCCATGTGTCTATTTTTCTTCCCTCTCTTTCCACCTTCTCCATCTTTGTGTCTATCTCCCTCCCTCTCTCCTTCTCTCTCTTTCCACCTTCCATCTTTGTGTCTATCTCCCTCCCTTTCTCTCTCCCCCTCCCTCTCTTCCCCATCTCTCTCTCTCTCTCTCTCTCTCTCTCTCTCTCTCTCTCTCTATATATATATATACCTCCTCCATATCTCCTTATTTATCTCTCTATCTCACCCCCCTAAACATATGTCTCACACACACACTCTCTCTCTCCATACTTATCTCTCTTCCTCCCTCCCTCTCTCTGTCTCTCTCTTCTTCCCTCTAGCCCCCTCCATCTCCCTTTGTTTCTCCTTCTTTATCTCTCTATATAAGCTTGTAAACATATACTCTCTCTCTCTCTCTCTCCATATTTATCTATCTATCTCTCCATCTTCCTCTCCCTCTCTCTCTCTTCCCTTTCTCTCTCTCTCTCTCTCTCTCTCTCCATCTATCTCTCTTCCTCCCTCCCTCTCTTTGTCTCTCTCTTCTTCCCTCTCTAACCCCTCCATCTATATCTCTATCTCCCATTTTCTCTCCTTTGTCTCTCTATCTAACCCCCCAAACATACATACTCTCTCCATATCTCTATCTCGTTTTCTTCGCCTCTCCCTCTCTCCCACTCCCTCTTACTCTCCCTCTCTTTCTCTCTTCCCCTTCTCTCTCTCTTCCACTTCTCTCTCCATATCTATCTCTCTTCCTCCCTCCATCTCTCTTCCTCTCTCTTCTTCCATCTCTCCCTCCTCCACCTATATCCTTATCTCCCCTTGTCTCTCCTTCTCACCCCCAAAACATACGCACTCTCTCTCTCTCTCTCCCTCCTCCTTCTTCTCCCTCTCTCTCTTCCCCTTCTCTCTCTCTCTCTCTCTCTCTCTCTTTTCCCCTTCTATTCCTCTCTCTCTCTCTCTTCCCTCCAGCTCTACTCTCTCCCTCACTATCTCTCCATCTCTCCCTTGTCACTCCCTCTCCCTCTCTACCTTTCTCTCTCTATGTATTTCTTCTTCCCTCCCTCTCACCCCCCTCCAAATCCATCTCTCTCCCTCTCCTTCTCTCTCAATTCATCTCTCTCTTCCTTCCTCTCTCTCCCTTTGTCTCCCACCTCCCTCTATATCTCCCCCCATCACACTCTCTCTCTCCACTCTTCAATTATGTCACTATCTCCCTCCCTTTCTCCTTCTCTCTCTCTCCCCCCCTTCTTTCCCTCTCTCTATCCTCTCCTTTTCTCTCTCTTCCCCTCATTCTGTCTTTTTCTATCCCTTCTCACTCCCTCTCTCTCTCTACCTCTATCTCTCAATGACTTAGTTCTTCTCTCCCTCTCTTTCCCCTCCAAAACCATCTCTCTCTCCCTCCCTCTCTCCTTATCTCTCTCCCCTCCTCTCTCTCTTCCTTCCTCTCTCTCCCTCTCTCTCCCACCTTTGTTTCTCTCTCCCCAAATCTATTATCTCTCTCTCTCTCTCTCTCTCTCTTAAATCCAATCCCATTGTATTGTATTTAAGAAAGTATTTAAATTAAAAAAACATACTAGGTTGTAAAATATTAAACCTATATTTTGGATCAATCATGTCAAAGAAAGTACAATAATAAAAAACTTAAAAGAATCATGCAATATCTTTCCTCTATCATTGTTAGTCACTTTTCTTTCTCTCTTTTCTTGGATCCTTGGTTAAGATGCATCTACCCTAGTTCTTTATAATATTATTTATATTATATAAATTTCACATATGTATTCTAGTTTTTTATTTTATTAAACCTTCGATCTAATCCTATATGGGACATTAGTTAGGGAGGGTGGAGGGATGGAGAGTCTAGATATATTTCAAAACTAATTATAACCTTTTTATTTTACATTAATTAAAAAAATATCTAAAAATTAAATTAAAATAAATATTTTTGATTATGAAATAAGTTATGGTTTTTGGCATGTAGCATTGATAAGCCATAGTATTGGCCATGGTATTATTGTTTTCTTTTATTCTAAAAATTTGTTCATAATTTTATTGATAAAAATAAAATTAAAATATAACAATGTTTTATTTTTTTTACTTGACTCAAACTAGTTTATTGCACTACAAATGACTAAAGAGAACATGGAAGATTGTGTCGTTTTTTAAGTTATTATTATTAGTTATAATATAGCTGACGACATACACTCTTTCTTACATTACATCTAACGCCTGCACATCTTCCCTATACTGGGTTGTAGAGCTCCTCTCGATGCAATTAGGTATGGAGATAACTCTTATCTCAAAATTAAATTAAATTAAATGAATAAGAATATGAAATCATTTGTCGTTAGTGTGTAGTTTCAGATTTTTAGGGGCTTTTTTATTGGATTGGAAAATATATTTATATATTAATGGGTTAATATTTTGTTTTGTGTATGGATTTTTTTAATTAATATTTTATATATTTTTCTAATTTATAAATTTAAACCCCGACCGGGGTGTGATCCAATTGAGGATCCCAATGGCGATCATGATTATCTTAATTAAGATGATGCATGCAGGACAGGATGTCGGTCATACTGACGATAGATGGAGTGGGAGGAGATACAGTGGTGGTTGCATGGGAGAAGATGAAATGCACGACGAAGCGTGCCATCATCAAAGCATTTGGGAATTTGGGTGGAAAAAGTGGTTGTCTGCTGAAGTAAATTGGTTCTAGCTCCTCCAGTTTTGTATTTATCTAGTGGCGTGACGTTGGAAACTTGCAAGCAGGAGCGCTCTGAAAGGGGACTTCGTCTGCATTTGTAGGACGGAAAATATGGGGTATGTGACATTCTCCTTCTCCTCCTACAGCCAAGTGAATATGGAGTTAGTCTATACGATTCTTGTTTATATAATTCGATGGAACTGTCAGTGCGGGAAGAGGATTGTTGTGCTTTTCCGAAATTTTGGGGGGCATTCTTTCTTTTCTACATTTAGGATGGCGGCATCAGTCTCAATTCTTTATGGAATTATGCTTCAAAGAATGGGAACTATATCTCTGGGTTTGGGGGGTTGTGTATGTTATTGTGCCGACATTGCATGGGATGCCGCAAAATCCATGACGAAGAAGAATGGCTTCTGTCTGAATGTTATTACTATGTTTTACATTGTGGTTTTGACCCAATTTTGTAGGTTCTCTTTTGTGGGATGCGGAGTTATGTCAATTGTTTCTATTAGGGCTTGGCCTTGAACCACCCCTTTGTTTACAATGGTTCGGGGGAAGAAGATTAGGTTGGTTAAGAATCTTCATGTGAGAGGGGCATGCTTGTTTCATATTATATGTTATATCTAGAATGTTAATGTTTCCTTGCTCTTGTGAATGATCTTGTCCCCTGTCACAGAAGCAAGTTTTTGGAGCGACGACCTTTTCCCTCCAGGGTGGATGGTTGTATGGACGGGGTTGGGACGCATAGACCTTATAGTCTCACATGTGCGGGTTCTCAAGATCATGCTAGCAAAAATCGTCAAAGAGGAAGCAATGGTAGAGGGATGCAGGAAAAATTGGAAGAGAGGTTTGTGGGTGGAGAAAGGCAAACCATCATCCCAACAACTAAAAAGAGTAGGTTGTAAGTCTTGGGCCCAACATAATAGGGATGTTGCACATGTATATGTGAGGGAGATCCCAAAGAAAGTTAGAAATACTATCGTAAGGTGGGAAGTAGATCTCACCCGCTAAGTTGAGGAAGAAGAGAAAGAAGTGGACATTAAATTTCTGGTCCCCGACCTTGGCAATTCTCGAGGTCGAGTCTCCCAATATAAACAGACCATCCACCTCTACTGGATGATGAAAAATCTAGTGGCTAAAGTCATCATGCATACTTCTGACTACATGCAGATCGATCCTACCTTATAGGAAATCCAAAAAGACTTTCAATTGGTGCAGTTTCAGGTTCAGCAACAGAATGTTCGCATGGGTAGAATTGAGAAACACCTTCGGTGCTCATAGTACTCGGAAATACCAGGGTCTAGTGCAAAATACCCTGCACCTATTGAGTCCTCTGAGGACTAGTTATGTTGTTGGTTATGCTGTTTTCAAATCAATTTTTGTTTAAATTTCGATGATGGTCATAGCAATAGGGAGCTTTAGATTTAGGAGGAAGAACTTATTATGGTATTCAGACAGTAAAGCTTATCTAGCCGAATTTGATAGACTTAAAACCTTTTGATTTTGGTTGGCTTATAATGCCTTTCGATGGCCAACAGACCCGGTTTCCCAATGGGCAGGTTGAGGCCAGAAAAGTTCTATCTTGATGTAACTTTCCCTTTTATGAATGAATGAAAGGTCCTACTCAACTTACAATTTTTTTTTATAAAGTTTTTTTTCCCCAAGAAAAATCGTAATCTTTCATTATTTTTGAAAAATTACATATAGTAGATGCTTGGCAGCATATGCATCATTGGCCCTTGGCCATCTCAGTGTGTATTAGTAAAAAATATGTCTCTGTCTTACAAAATGGTGTTATGTGTAGCAGTCATAATTCACCACACAGGGTGATAGCATAAGAGAGTCTAGAAAATAGAGTGTCATATATGAGTTATGTACAATATACATACACCACGCAGGGTGATGTCCATAATATATAGTTTGAGAAAGAAATACAACTGAAATATATACAATATAAAAAACTGTGCAGGTCCCAAAAATAAGATTAGGGTCTCTCAGCCCTATGATATGTCTGATTTATATATGGCCTATGGTAGTATTGGTACTCAATGGTACTCCTTTGCTCCGTTATCATCCCACTGGCCTCTGGGTAGTAGCATGGCCTCCTTGGAAAGCCTGTCAACGTTGAAGTTATGTTCCTTGTAAATATGATGACAAGAGATGGAGTTAAACTGTGCTTTGAATATGATCACTTCATCCAAAATATTTCTGAGAGTGTGTGCATGGCAGGAAGTGATGTTATTGAACCAATTTATAATGAATTTTGAGTCTCCATAAATTTGTAAATTGTAGCAATCGTGGCCAAGTGAAAAGTGCGGTAAATGATGGAGGGTGATTAATTATGCGAAATTATTTGTCCCTTCTCCGAGTCCCATCTTGACCTTGAAGTGATGATATTTAGATAGGAACAATACGAATCCTCCCCCACACCCTTGGTCCTATGCAGCACTGTCAAAATATGCCCAGGGGGTAGATTTGTCAATGGGATTGGGTGCAACATCTTCTAGGACAAGGCCTAGTGTGATCAAGCAATTCATGGTAGGCAAAGATGATCTTTGCTATAACATTCTGCCAATTGGCTACAGCTTCATCAAAGACAATTCAGTTTCGTATTAGCCAAATATTCCAAAATATGAGCAGAGGGAGACAAATCAGCTTAGATCTGCGGTGCACACTACACCATCTTTCCCAGGCATGGTTTATGTTATCCCCATCCCATCTGCCTGCCAATTGGATTGATGAGGAGATAGACTGCCAAAGATTATTCGATGCTTCACATTTAAAAAAAAATTGGTCTGTCGATTCAGATGCTTGTTTACAGAGGACACACCAGTGTGGTCCATGAAGGGCATAGTGGGTTAAGGATTCCCCAGTGGGAACTTTTTTGCTGAGCACGCACCAAAA
This sequence comes from Pinus taeda, assembly GCA_000404065.3. Lineage (NCBI taxonomy): Eukaryota > Viridiplantae > Streptophyta > Pinopsida > Pinales > Pinaceae > Pinus > Pinus taeda. Next base: position 93,737 of record APFE030341903.1, on the reverse strand, counting down.
AAATAGCTTGGTTCGCGGAGGGGAATTTATCTTCCAAATGTTCTACCACCAATCATGAATCTACTCTGGCTGTCTATTACCAATCAACCCGAGGTAACCAGCTTTTGGAGTATATACTCCATTCTCTGCCAGGCACCACATGAGCTCGTCAGGTCCCTCCTTAATTCTGATGTGAGATTCACTCAGTGATGATATGTAAGATTGCCACGTTTGGTGCCAATGGGGAGGGATATTGAGCTAATGAACAGATTTCCAGCCCCAAGTAAAAATGGTGGCATTTTCTTGATCTATAATGTGTGCAATAACGTTGATATCTTGTTGATTTAGATGTTGAATTAACTCTCTCGACAGATGATGCATGCCTCCCCCCCCAATCCAGGGATCTAGACCAATGCGCGTTTTTGAGCCGTCGTTCATCCTCCAGGCCAGATTATTGCGGATGATAGGAAGAGAGTGGAGGAGAGATTTCCATATAGATGATATGCCTATCCTCAGCCATCATGGCAGACGCACCCAATCCATGATCTGATGAGGCCAAATGTATTTATGATAAGTGACAGAGGTCCAAAGGTTCTGTCCAGTAAGAAGATTCCATCCCATTTTAGTGGCAAGTGCTTGAGCAAAAAGGCTTAAGTCTTTTAGTCCCCAACCTCCCCGTTTTTTGGGTAAAGCAATCTTATTCCATCCGACCCAGGAAAAAATCTTCTTATCTTGTTGACCATTCCAAAGATATCTGCTGCAAATCTGTTGAAGATGAGCAAGGATGTTTCTGCATATCCATGCCAAGGCCATCTAGAAAATAGGTGTAGCCTTCAGTACTGATTTGATGAGCAATAGTCTACTTGCTCTGGATAAGAATCTATGACACCAATTTGTAAGCCTTTTTTCCAGCTTAATGACCAACCAAATCTAGTCAGCAATTTTTTGGCTGAGGGGTTTGATCCAGAATCCCAGGTATTTAAAACCCCAATCAAGAGGGAGAATGCAGTATGGGAAGTGTTTTTGAGAAAATCGTGATTCTTAGATAGATGTGTGGGTTAGAGTAATAGTGATTTCCCATGCTTTTCCAACATACCAGTAGCCCGAGAGAAAAGGGAAAGAATATTTGTAAAGGTAGTTGAGTCTCAGATACTACCTTCAAGGAAAATGAGGACATCATCTACAAATAGAAGATGAGTGATGTAACATAGATAATTTATTTTGATTCCACATAGTCGCCCATTCCTCTTTGCTTGTGCAAGAAGTCGGTTGAGACCTTCCATGACAATCAAGAAAAGTAAGGGAGATAGGGGACAACCCTATCTGAGTCCCATTTCTGCATGAAAAAAGTGTGAAGCAGATCCATTGATGAGAACACTAAATGTTGGAGTGGTAATGCATGACATGATCCAGGGGGTGAAGGCATGCGGGAAGCCGAGGTGAATGAGAAGTATTTTGATGTAGATCCAGCCAACACGATCGAATGCTTTTGCTAGGTCTATTTTTAGTATGATGCCCTTAAGCTTTTTGGACTTGATCGAGTGAATGGATTCATGAGCCGTGCCAATGGCTTCATGAATTTGTCGATGCTCAAGAAAGGCAAATTGTTCAGATGATATATGATGAGAGAGAATGGGTCGGATCCTGTTGGCGATGACCTTTGCAATGATTTTGTAGAGACAATTGCAGAGGGAGATGGGGCGAAAGTCGTTGAAAGATGTTGGGGAGTTAGACTTGGGGATAAGGCCAATGAAGGTGGAATTAATGGCATCATATAGTTTACCAGTGGACCTGCATTCCTCTACTACATTTAGCAAGTCTTGACCCAAGAGTTCATAAAAGGCTAGATAAAATTCAATCGTCCATCCATCCGGCCCTGGGCTTTTATCTTTTTTAAACCATTTCAGGGTCCCCTCAAGTTCAACATAAGTCACTGGTGAGTTGAGCTTGTCTACCATATCTTCATCCATAAACCGAGGAAAATGACCAACAACTTGGATGATCTCTGTTAGATTTGTCCCTTGGGGGGATTTATAGATATTATAGAAGTGTGAGGTGCCCAAGAGGGAAAGCTTGTTGAAGGTGTCTACCACACCTCCATCAGGTAGGGGAAGATTCCAAATAGTGTTAGCAGCCTTTCTTCCCTTGGCATAGTTCTGAAAGAATTTTGTGTCATCATCTCCTGCTTGTAGCCAGATGGCCCTGCTCTTTAGTCTCTAGGTTTCCTCTCTTTCCTTCAAAATAATTTCCTTGTGTTTCTCAAGCTCTATGAGGTGGGATTTTTCATTTGCAGATGTAAACCCCATGTTATGATCATCCATTAACTCTCTCAGTTCTAACTAAATCTGAGATAGGATGTAATCATCCCTCTTATTTTTCTCTTTGGCGCAAGTGATGTATAGGTACTTGAGTTGAGAAAGATTGTGACAGAATCCCTCAGCTAGGGATCTGTATCTTGTTATGGGGTTTGCCTTCCAGAAGTCAGTGACCAATTTGGTGTATCCTAGGTCTTGTAGCCATACGTGATTGAATTTAAAGGGTGGCCTGGGCTTTGGATGGGGGCCGAGGATCTCCAGGTATATGGGGGAGTGATAAGATATACCCCCAAAACCCACCCATTGCCTATATCAATGCAGCAGATGAAGTAGAGGCTCCTTAATCAGGAAGTGATCTAGCCTTCTAACTAGTGCTGATTCCCCCACCCTTCTATTCCTCCAAGTAGGAAGGGGCTTGATTATGGGCACATCTGCAAGATTATGCTGCTCCAATAGATTCATCAGATACCCTTAGAGAGGATCCACTTGAGCTTGGGATCCCCATGATTCCCCATAACCTCTAGAGAAATTGAGGTCACCCCCTAGGATCAGATGATCGGAGGAAGTAATCGAGAGGTTGAGTAAGTGCCGCCAGAAGTCCTCTCTTTGATGACAGGATCTATATATGTTGATGACTAGAAGGTTCATGCCAAGTTCGGCCGAGAAAATGTCTAATTCGCTAAACCTCGATCCACCCCAAGATGATAAGACCTTGATGGAGCGAGGGTTGTAACCAATGGCTAATCCCCCAAAATGTCCTATTGCAGCAAGGGAGTGAAAATGCCAACCAGGTTTTGAGGATGCCAATGTTCTGGTAAAATGAGATCAGCCTCACCCAGGGTCTCTTGTAGCATTATGATGTCCACAGACTCAGCTTTGAATAATCTATGCAGGGCTAGTTTTTTGGAGGCACTAGCCATACCTCTGCAGTTGAATGAGAGGCACTTCATGGGGGCAACTTCCCGAGGGTGTTCAGTGCTCGAAGTGCCCCTTCCAAGGTAGATTTTTTAGTAGTTACAACCTCTGCCCCAGCCTTTTGTATGGCTTTAGCGAGATAGGATTTTCGACCATGAGTTGAATGAACAATAGAACCAGGGAGGGTGAGTCCCAACCCTGTATATTGGGGAAAATGACCATCAATATGCGAACGAGAGTGAAAATTATAATTATGAGGTGGATCAAACCATTCAGAAGAGGGTGGGGAAGGATTGGTGGGAGGAGGTGGAAAAGAAGGAGCAGTGGTAGCTATGGTGGGAGATGACAGGGAGAGAGTGCAGGGTATAGTGGAACTGCTCAAAATGGATGTAGATTCAAGCAAAGTATTGTATGAAAGTGATACAGGGAGAGAGGAAAGAGGAGTACCCACTTTCTTCACAGCCTCAGTAGCAGCTCGTGATCTCGTCAAAGGTGGAGATGATGTCCTGTGAGCACCTTCTGCAGCCATGGAAGTACCGATCCAAACAAGGGCCTCAGGGGCCGAAACAAGAGTGCGTTCTGGCAGGGAGGCTGCTTGTCCCTTTGACGTTCCAGGCACGCTCAGAGGAGCAGGTGATTTCTTGATTAGAGGGAATTCGTTGAAAATGTGCCCCACTTTGTGGCATCTTCTGTAGCGGAATGGGACTCCTTCATAGTCTAGAATATGTACCCGAGTGAAGTGCCTCCATTGGAGTGTGATTTTTTCCTCCAAACCCTCACGCGTATCCAAATGAACCAGAATTTGAGCCAGGGTTCGATTCTTGGTCTGAACATATGAATTATCGTGGTCCAGGTAGGTGTCGAGCGTGTTTCCGATCCTAACGAAGACATCTTCAGACCAATACTGAAGCGGGAGCCCAGGTAAATGAACCTAAATTGGCCCTGCCCCAATCTGTTCCCTTTCCGGATCAAAAAGAGGACTCCAACACTTGAGAATGACTAGGGCCATCTCTATATGCCAGTACTAGGCAAGAACCAGATCAATGTTTTCCTCCTTTGTGAAATGTAATGCAAACCAACCCCGAGGAAGAACCTATACCTTCGGCAGTTCTTTGAGGGTGTTGCCCCAAATTTCTTGCACCCATAGGTTCAATCTTTCCATTGTATATGCCCTTCCATAGACATGCCCAACCAAGACAAAGCCGACCTTGTTTGCAACCTCCCCCATTGTTATACCCTCTCTGAAGCAAATGGTGAAATCCTTTGTCGAAACCTTCACGCACTTGATTTTTCGCTTTCTGGTTTGGGGTGCTAATGGATGATCCTCTAACAGGTCCAAGGAGGTGTTCCCTTCCTGTTGTATTTGTGCCACAATTTTTACCCTAATCACAGGCGTTTCAAAACACCCAGATGGGGTATTTGCAGAAGAAGGCGAATTAATGCCGGGATTGGTAGGATCACCCGTAGTCTGGTCCGAGTGCGGCAGCGAGCTTGTCAGGTTGATATGGCCGATTGGAGGGTTTGGCTGGAACGAGGGCGAGGGTGGCGAGATCGCTGAGAGAAGATGTAGGGTACCGAGGGAGAGCGGCGGGCAATCGAGTGCAGGTGAGTCAATAGAGAGAGTGCAAAAATGGGGTGATGAAGCAGTGAGGCCAGGGAGAATGACCACTAGGACGGAGCAAGATGGAGCGGATGCAGGAGGCAGTGGGGGACCAGAATCTGATAGTTTAGGGTTAGGGTTTCCAAAAATGGACTAATCAAAAAACGGGTCTGGAGTATAGTCTACCTCCTCAATGTCCATGACCTTGTCCATACTCGAAACAGGAAAACAGTATCGTAACTGCCGACAGAAGGTAATTGCAACAAGTGGTAAAAGGACACAGTCGGTCAGCTAGGGGACTGCGGTGTAAAATGGCTGATTTGTAGTAAAAAATCCAAGATATTACCCTAACCCTTTGCTCGACCAGCTATACGAGCGCTCCACCATCTGTCCTCTCATCTCATCCTCGTAATAATATTATTAATACATGTTTTGAGTATCCTAAAGTTTAATTTTATATTAATGGACATTATATATATTTCAAGGAAAAAAATCATAATTTTATTTGTAAAATAAGTAAAATTACATTTTGTATGTATAGAAAGGAAGTGTGTATTTGAACGAAATCTACCAAGATTTGAGAACTGTGCACAAATAAACTAGTTCCCTCAACAAAGGAACTACAACATTACAATATTCACCCCAAGGGTCTACACAAAAAACCCTCCAAAACAAAACCCCATAGCCCAAACAACCAGCTCCAAATGGGCAATCTACATTAGGGTCGAAACCCCCGACAAACAAACAGGATAGAGAACAGTCCAAAGAGCATCATACAAGTCCCAGAAAACCTGCATATATGACCCTATAAACCAAATGAAACATTCTTACATGTAAACCCACTAGTCAAAACATGAGTTGTGAGAAAACAAGCTTGGACAAACATTTGAAGCGACGTGAGGGCGACAACCCCAACAACTAGAAGCAAGCAATGAAATCAACTACATGGAATACCACAACAAAAAAATGTGTCTGAATGCGAGCTGACAGCTGCAATAACTGGAAAACCAACATAGAAGCCAAAAGACGACCTACAACAATGCAAAACAATAGTGGTAGGGTGAATCCTGAAGAGGATGCGACAACAACGATAGGAAAATGATCCCAACTAAAGAAACCTGCAACAACTAGACATGAGCCATACAAGCACTCCAAGGAGAATCGTAACAATGGATGACAAAAGAGGCCACAACAACTTGACCATGGCAGATGGAGGCAGCAACACAATCCATAGGGTAGAGGCGGCTAGGATTCCCCAACCACCAAGCCCTCTACTCCCTCAATGCTGCGCTCAAAAAAATTATTTTTATATATCTTAAAATTATTAATTCTATTTTTACATTATTACAAATTTTAAAAATATATTAATTCAATATTTTTAATATATAATTTGTTCCATTATTATTATTTTCATCTTTTCATCATTAATACTTTCTTATATATATCTAATTTATTTGGTAGTTCCATCATTCACAAACTCACTAAGGTTTAGCCATAGGGTTTTTATAGTCCCGATTAGGTCACAATAACATGTTCCTAGGCATGAAGTTTAGTTTCCTTTGGGATCCTTGTCACTTCTTTCTCATGCTCCCTGTCTTTCTCCTCTCTGGATTCAATTTTGTTCCTTTTCCATTCGCCAATTTATTTTTGTAGTGCCATGTGGTTTCTCTCATGAATGCCAATGCACAATGGAAGAGGAATTGATGAATTACTCCACTAGTATGTATCATGAAAAATTATTTTGGGCTCAGTCAGAATGTGACATTTTAACTGCCACAATGGACTTCTCGATTCTCATGTTGGTCCTCATTAAATCTCCTGGAGGTCTCTAGATTCTTCGATGGAGCAATTGCTAAGATTGTACTGATTCGTGAAGCCACAACAAAAAATAATTAGCTTAATTCCCAAGTATGGCAGACATTTCCAAAGCATTAACTCCCCTTCCCCATCTTCCTCTCTCGTTTCTTTTGATGGACCTCCTTCACTACGTCCCCATATTTCTTCATCCTCTACAAATAACTCTAACCAAGAATTTGTTGTCATTGTTGCAACACCCTCCAAATTTTGACCTACATTCAAATTTTGGAGCCTCCCTTTGATAATGTGAATTGTCATTTCTAGTTGTTAGAGTGATTCTACACTTGTTTTCTAAGTCTTCAATTCCCTTTCTATAGGAATCCCAAGTGTCATCTTTTGTTAAGGGAAAGTGTCATTCTTTGTGAAATGCAGTTTTGGGACATCCTTAAGAAACAACTTCAACACATTCTCTTGCATTAATGGATCCTATCTATCATGGGGACATGCGTTGGACTCATTCCTAAGGTATTGCGCACTTTCTCCTTACAATCAACACTTATGTCATAAAGTATATCTTAAGTGTAACATTTGGAGGTAAGTGTCATATTATTGTCATTCTGTGAATGCCTACTGATTTTGGCTACCGATTTTTATGTGGTTGATCATTATGAGTGTGTGATCACGTTCAAGCCTTGTTATTCTCTCATTCTTACCTTCTTGTCACATTGATCCCACACATAGTCATTTTCAGAGATCTCACTGTCCTTGCTACTAGATCGATCATGACCCAATCATTTTGCATCCTGGAACATGCACTGTGCAGTCTTAAGACACAATGAAGAATCCTCTACCCCCTGGAATTACGCATTGCATATTCCTAGAGAACAGTCTCACTCTATTGCATACTACACAATCCTAACACTCAGTCACTTAGTTCTGCTAGTTTCACTTGCCCAATGCACAATCTTGATCAACTTTGCCTTGCCCTACACATTGCGCAATCATAGTGGATAGTGGAGCCTCTTCTGGACCCTTGTAGTGCTCAATTGTGCAATCCCTTGAGCCTCTTTCTCAGCCACCACACACTGCACAATTACATTGCATAGGCATGCCTCTCTACCTCCTAAAATTTCCTTCTACACATTTCCTTTACCAGTCTTTCCTTCACTATGAACTGTGCACTTTCAATGAGAAGTAGGGTCATGTTTCAACCCTTGCAGCGTTCAACTGCACAAAACCTAGAGCCCCCCTTTAAAGCACTACACATTATGCATTCTCAATGAGCAAGCATGCCTTCCTTGCCTCTTGAACTTGTCCACTGTGCAATTCTTGACTTACCTCTCCCTTGGCTATTGTGCATTGTACAGTCATAATGCCTAGTCATTCACTCCATGCCTCCTTCTCCTATTCACTATGCTCAAGAAGTCCTCTCTCCTAAACCCTTGTGTAGTGTCTCGTCACAATCATCATGTTGCATGGGAAACAAGGTAGACTAGGTGATTTCAGGACTGATATTGTCTTGCCATGAATGAATTTGATTTGCAGTTGTTACCATTCGAACATGGTAGGATAACACTCGACGAGGACACCAAGGAGATTTTGTGAGAAGACACTTGTGGAGGTGAGGCACAAAGAGAACAAAGAGACAAAGGGATACTAGATTACGACAAATGGATGAAGATCAAGATGACATGGAAGACTCTACACTTTAACCAGCCCTTTGGAGGTACAAAAGATGAAGTACAATCATATATATCATGAAGATGTGAAGACAACAACAAAGATAAGAGGTTGCCATTTGATACACTACAATGAATTCATATGTCACCATTTCCAATTCATGGCTTCTCAAACTGTCACCACTACAGCCACATGTTGTCAATGTATTTTTCCACAATTTTTTGAATATAATATTGTATTTTAAAAAAAATGAGAAAATTTAAAATGTAAGGAAGCCCAAGGGTCTCACATGGAATGTGAAAAGTCACTAGGAAGTTATAGTCTTGTAGAAGCTCGAAGGTCACATAGGAATTCAAAAAGTCGTATGTGATTTCAAGGGTCGTTAAGGAAGGCCAAGAGTCACAAGGGAGGTGGAGAGTCACCTCATTTGTTATAAATACACCCTCAAAGCTCAAGAAAAGGAGTTTTCACCTTGGATTCTCAAGCTAGATATATGAGAGAAAATTAGTCTTTTGAGGAGCAAGTGGTAGCTTAACATTCCACTATTAGAGCTAGTGTTGTATCATTGTAATGGTGTATCTTGGGAATTTCACTCAATGGTTGGAAGCTCTTTGAGTAGACACACTGTCATGCATATATCATGAATGATTGTAAGATTATTCTTTCATTTTTTTGCAGTGTATGTTTATATTTCTACATACTAATCGAAATGAATTATATCGTGGGGCTTAGTATGCATCTTTGAATTGTGCATCTCTTTCTTTCATGATTTTTATTTCTTTATGAATTATTTCGCAATATAACTTACGATTATTTCATATATATGTGTGTGTCTTTACTAGGATAGTACTATTACTTTTTTTCTGAAGACTCATTTTTTCTTCCCTATCATGAAATAATGATTATACACTTTGCAATTGCATACTTCACAAGGCTAACTTACTTGTTCATCTCGAAAGTATATGCATTTTCTCTTATGTCATTTATTGCAACCAAGGAAAATCATTAAGAATATGGAATTCGAGCCTATTTCCCAAATGGGTCTCCTACTCAAAATGGTGTGAGGTATAATTGGGACTTCATATCAAGGAGACCCCTTGCATGTTGGTAGTTTCCAACACCATCAATATTATGGCATTGGAAGGAGGGAAGCCTTTTTATGGTTGATAATTCACCACATTCACATAAAGAACCTTTTGTTCAAGGTAGAAATTTTCTGAGCCCGACTCCAAGTCATATATCTGAGAAAGGAGATTCATCTCACCAAGGTCCTGACCGTACCTACAAAGTCACCTACAAGCAACTCCAGACAATTCCTCTTATTACTCATCAGTTTTCTAGAGCTCTTGGATTACTTCTTGTCACAATTGTTCTTCCTCATAAGTAATCAAGGAAAGAGACAACCCATCATGGTGTGTTAGTTTATTTTGTGGAAGAATTGGTTATCACAACCCTTGAAGATTTATTTGTCTCAATTGAAGAATATCTTCATCAAGAGGATATCCCACCACCTATTTGGGAAAATTTGGAGGGGGAAGGGGAGGATTTTCAATTTTTTTGACAAAGAACCACTGAGAGATAATGAACAACTAAATAATAGTGAAAATCTGAATAGTGAAGGAGAAGAATCTTTAGAGTTAGAGAGTAAATAGGAGGAGGGGAACAAAGATATGGCTAATGACCAATTGGATTGGATGGCTCAAGGGCCTCTTGTTCTTTTGGGAAACCTTCATTGCTTACCAAAGCACCAAAAAAAGTTGCTTACAAAGTATGATCCAGGAAAGAAAGCTAAGGTTGGAGATCACGTTGGTGACTTCTACTTTCATCTATGGATGTTAGAGGTACATTTTGATGATGTTGCTTGTATATTATTTCCTTACACTCTTGAAGGTAGAGCATCAGTTTGGTATCGTAGCCTTCCAATAAATTCAATCCATAATTAGAGGGAGTTTAAACAATTATTCTTAGAAAAAATGACGACGATAAAACTCCTTCCATGTTAGATAAAGAACTTGGAAACATTAGGATGGGGGATAAAGAAAATGTTAGAAATTTTAATCAAATATTAACACATATTTTGAATAAATTCCCCATTGATGTGAAACCTAATGATTCAATCACTAAGGATTATTATAATGTTGTCTTACCCACTTTCCATTTTTTTGAAACATGCTGCAAAAGAAAGTTTGGCCTTTAACTTTGCAGAAGAAATTCTCTTGAGAAATACTTAATGTCTATTGGGGTATTTTTTATCAAGAAGATTCAAAGGACCCCAAAGGCAATGGTAAAAAGTCCCAAGCCTCTTCTGCTAAAACTAAAGAGAGATCCTTTTGATATGGAAATATTTACTAAGTCCTTGAAGTTGTTAACCAATGAAGTATCTGAACACAAAAGGAAGTCAAGTGAGGATTCTTCTAATAATAAGTATTTTAAGTTGTACTTTAAGAAGAACATCAAACAACTGGCCAAGTTTGCCAAAATATCTAATGTTGGATTTAAGGTTGAAAACATAAGCATGGATAACTATTGTACTTCTCATCAAGAAGAACATTCTGAAAAAGCATGCCTCCAATGGAAACACAACATGAATTGTGTGGTTAACAATGTCATAGAAAGTTTTTCAGCAGAAGAACATTCAGAGTATCCTCAAGAAACTAATGAACCATCATCTTCAAAGGAAGAAACAAGTGTTGGTGATTCAATCTTCACATTTGATCTTATTTTGAACATTGATCGAGAAGGTGCTAGTGAGCCCCGAGTAAGTGAAGCTCCTCCTCAATAACCATCTAAGCAATATAATTTGAGGAGCAAAGGATTAGTGTTTGAGCAATATATGAGAAAGAAATTATTGAAAAAAATCTTACCTCCTAATAATATTTCTTAGGGCACTTAGATTAAGTCTAGGAACGTTCAGTCTTCGAAGAATACTGCCCAAAATAATAAGAACAAGTCCATTACTCCTAAGGCATCAAACAAAGTTTCACCACCCACCACTTTAGCACACCCTTCCAAATATGAGGACATTGATTATAACATTCTTGAAGACATGAAGAAATCTCGTGCAAATATTTAATCTATGAGCTAGCAAGTTGGCAAGCCAACATGAGTTGATCAACCATGCATTCGCATCACAACCTCCATTGGGTAAGACAATTTCTTCTTCCCAAGCCTCGCTTGGTAAGTCTCCCACTATCCTCTAATCGCTAGTTAATGTAGCTAAAGTAAATTCTAGGCCTACTTGCCCGCCTTTTCTTTTTAAATTTTGAAATTTTCAGTTATAATGTCCATAATTGCCTCGTTGATTCTAACGCATCTGCGAATGTTATGCCTTTATTTGTTGAAAATAAAATCAATGGGAAATGGGAAAATATTGATGCCGGAATCATATAATTAGATAGATCTTTAGTGCAGGAAATTGGCAAACTGAAAAATGTTATAATTCATTTATATTTTGATCATTGAGTTCATCAATGTATTGATATTATCATTGTGGACATTCGGGAAGCTTATGGATTGATTTTAAGTACAGATTGGACTATCAAGTTACAATAATACTTTGCTACTAACTAGTTGCATTTATGGCTTCCTTATAAGGGCAAGAATAATGAGATTTGAGTAGAGATTGAACCTTTTATGAAGCATACCGTCACGGTGCTTGAATCTCATAATGAGTCAATTAGCTTTGCGCAAGTAATTTTCGGAAATTGATTTTTAGAAGTTGATCATGGATGTTATCTTGCATATCCATCCCCCGTACCACCAGATACACAATTGGAACTCCTTCCTTGCAATCCAACTAGTGAAAATGACTTTTATAATATAGATGTAAATAATACTAGTGTAGAAACTAACCTTGTTGCTGCTAACGTTTGGACTTTGAATTTTGATGCTTCGAAAACACAAGAGGCTTCTAGACTTGGTTGCATTTTAATTGACCCTCAGAAGAACAAGCGTATGATTTCATGTTGATTAGAGTTTGAGTGCATGAACAACGTTGCATAATACAAACCACTCATATTTGGACTTAGGAAAGCCATAGAACTCAAAGTGGAGGAGTTAACAAATATTGTAACACGTCATTTATGGAATAATATTAATTGTGTGTCACCTAATCTTCAAAACTACCAGCAAGATGTATGGTGTCTTATTTATTTCTTTCAAGCATTTAATAATAATTATGTTGCTAGGATTCACAAAGCAACCGTAAATACATTAGCTAATGTTATTGTTAGGTTATCACCACTTAGAGATGGTTTTTCTGTTGAGATTATTTATAAGTCATGCATACCTGACAATGTAACTAATTTACATGTTTTCAATGATGGCCAACAAATATTGTATTTCATGGCTAATATTGACATGTTTAAAGATAGGTGATTGATGAAGATGAACACGAAAGGAATTTGCAGGAATCAACTCAAGCACATAAAGATAAGACCCAAATTTCCATATTTTTGCACGAAAAAGTTAACTTGGGCACCAAGGAAGATCCAAAATATGTAAACCTCAGTACTTGTTGTTCTCCCCAAGAGCGCCAAGCTTTTGTTCGTCTTTTCAAACAACACTGAGATGTGTTCTCATGGAAATAAGATGAATTGAAAACATATGATATGTGAATTATCTAGCATGTAATACCTATTAAGGGAGGGGTAAATCCATTTCAATAGAAGTTGAGAAAATTTCATCCTACGCTTGAACAACTAATTCTGAAAGAAAAAGGAAATTGCTGGATACTTGGATCATCTTTAAAGTTTTTCATTCTGTGTGGGTCTCTAATTTGGTTCCTGTCATAAATAAGTCTAGAGAGATACGCTTATGTGTTGATTTTTGTAACTTGAACAAGGCTCTAGATAAACATAATTATCCCATGCCATCGATGGAGCAAATACTCTAGACAATATCCGGTTCATATATGTTTTCGCTAGTGGATGGATTTTCTGGATACAACCAAGTTCTAGTAGCAAGATCTAACAGATTAAAAATAATATTTAGGACTAAATGGGGTAAATTCACATTTCGGTAGATGCCATTTGGACTTATAAACATTGTTGCTACCTTTCAATGGGATATGGGCATCACATTTCGTGGATTGGTTGGACAAAGTGGTCGTGTACTTAGATGATTTTACAGTGTTTTCAAAGAAAATGTTTGACCATTTTCTTCATCTATGGAAAGTCTTTGAGCGGTTTCAAAAATATGGTATATCTTTAAATCTAAAGAAGATTATCTTCAAAGTTTCCGAGGGAAACCTCTTGGGACACATTATAGCTAAGAGCAAGATTAAAGTGGACCTGGAGAAAATCAAGAATATTGCTCAAATTCCCTTTCCCGTGAACAAGAAAGCCATGCAATCCTTCTTAGGGAAATTTAACTTTCTCTAGAAGTTTATCTCTAATTATGCACAGATTGTTAAACCTTTGCAAGAGATGATAAAGAAGGATGCAATTTACAAATGGGACAGTAAGGAGAAAGATGTTTTTGCCCAGATTAAACAAGTGATTGTCGATGCCCCAACATTATATAGTATTGATTTTAATAGATATTTCTTGTTGTATACATTTTCTTATGATGCATCTATTGCAGTTGTTCTTACTCAGAAGATAAGGAAATGAGCGACCGATATAATTTATGATTGTTGGCCTATAGGGATTTGAATTGAATTATCCCGCCATAGATAAGCAAGCATATACAGTTTACAAGGTGGTAAATCACTTTAATCCTTACCTCTTAAAATTCCATGTGATCATCTTTGTACCTCACCCAACGGTTAAATCGCTTTTTGTGCAACAAGAGTTGGGTGAGAGGAGGGAAAACTGGATAACAAGCCTTCAGGAATATGATCTAAAATTCAAACTATTTCATACAATAAAAGGTTATAGTCTATGTTGGCTTGTAGCATAAGCAAATAATTTTCTAGAAGAGGATTCTTCTAGATGGGAACAAGATATTGAAATGTACAACGTCAACCAAGCTACCCCTGCAAACATACCCACATCTTATAACATTGATATACGATAGTATCTAGAGCAAAGTACCTTGCCCTTGTACCTGCCAGGGAAACAAAAGAGGGTGATTCATCTCAAAGATTTATCATATCAGCTTGTTCATGGTGTGCTTTTTCGAAAGCACCATAATGGTGTCCTGCCTAGATGCCTAGAAGCACAATATTCATAAAGAGTATTGAAAGACCTTCATGATAGGTCAGTTGGTGGGCACTACAAAGACGATACGACTACTCACAGTGATGTGATATGGTTACTATTGACCCACATTATTTAAGGATGCACATGCCTATGCCCGTAAGTGTCATGTATGTCAACGATGTGCTGGTCATGATAGGAAGTCAGCCGCCCCATTGTAACTCATTGTCATTGAAGAGCCTTTTCAACAATGGGGATTGGATGTTATTAGTGAAAATTTTCCTCATTCATGAAAGCAACACCGATATATCTTAATTTCCATATATTATTTTACTTTTTGGCTTGAAGTATTTCCATTGAAGCAAGTGAATGAGTAGGAAGTCATTCACTTTCCCAAACAAAATATTATCTCCAAGTCTGGCGTTCCTACGTCACTTCTTTTTTTATGATGCAATGTAATTTTCATTGCTAAATCTTTATGATTTCGCATTGGAATATGTTATTGTTTTAAAGAAATCATCTAATTATCACTCTTATGGGAATGATTTAGCTAAGTCTACTAATAAGAATTTAATTCACATCATTAAGAAAACCTTTTTCTCTGAGCAAAGGAACTAGCATAATGCATTGGTGAATTTTCTATGGGTTGACTTTGTTACACCGAAACCCTTTCTGAAGACCTCCCCTTACTTCCTCTTGCATGGAAAATAATTATTCCTTTCTCTGAACTTATATCTCCTAGCCTTACAACTTTCCCAAGAATCCTGAGGTAAACCTTGTCTTGTTGTTCAGAGTAGGATATAAACCCTTCTTAAGTTGGAGGAATAAAGGAGTAAAACAAAAGAAAAGTTTCTTGTACACCAAATTTGTATCAAGTTTTGCTTTGACAATAAATCTACAGGGAACAAGGAGTTTGGGCTAGAAGACCTAGTATTGAAATGGGATAAGGCACATGAAGGGAAAGGTAAACACACCAAATTTCAATCCATGTGGTCATACCCTTTTTCATTCATGATAAGATTGGCCACGATACTTATCATCTTCAATCTTTGGATGCGAATATTGATTCTCTTCCTGTTAATGGCCAAGATATCAAACATTATTTTCAGTATCAGCCTTGGGTTGCGTTTCTACTAATGTACATATTTATTTCCTTGTTTATTTTCATTTGGTTTTTTTATGTCATGTCCTGTCTTTTCTTCTTTTCTTTGTTTTTGGTCAATGTATGTAAATAAGACGTTTTGTGAAAGTGTTTTGTCTCGTTTTGGTAAATGTGGTGAAAGTTTTAAAGGGCTCTGTGACACTTAACAACGCTTGGTTAAATTTTGATCCCTCTTCTTTGCTTGGGTCTAATATCTTTAAGGTCATTGTCATTTGAATGGAAAGTATGATCCATTTGAATGGAAATCTTTAAGTAGAACCATGGTTCCCATATCTATTTTAGGATCTTCATTCCTTGATTCAATATTGTAATTGAATGGTGTTTTCCTACCAATACAATCAAGTAGAGAAGGGAGAGGAGGAAAATTAAAGCGAGCATATCAATTATAGAGGTATATAAGAATCTCTAAATGAAAACCCTATCTTTCTCTCAAATAAGTTAGGATAACTCTTCTGCCTTAGCGATATAAACATTGATAAAATTCCAATGAGCATATTGAAAATAAAATAAGGGGTGAAAGAAGAGAAAGGCTTCCTATGTAGAGAAGTGAAGAAAGCAACTTTGTCGGGGTATTGAACATGCTCGCTAGCAGTGAACTAAATCTTGCGTTTCCTGAAAGTGACTTTGTCGAGGTACTGAATAAGCCTGCTGGCAGTGGAGCAACACTAGAGATGGAAATAAAACTCTAAATTCTAAACTCACTAATATATGCTATCCTTCTCCCCAATTGAAACAATTGATATGTGGTAACCATTGTAAATGTGTTTGAGCTGAGAAAAGGAATAAAAAAGACTATATTTATAACTATCATATGTAGGGAAGCCTACATAATCCACAAAGTGAATCAATACTTCCTAAAAAACTAGACTTTGTGCATAAAGCTAGACCTGAACAGAGAAGTTGGGGTTCTTCTTGTGAATTGCCAAGTGTTTTCCCTCCTACAACACCCTCCAAATTTTGTCCTATATTAATATTGTGGAGCCTCCCTTTGATCATGTGAAATGTTGTTTCTATTTGTTAGAGTAATTCTACACTTATTTTGAAAATTTTCAAGTCCCTTTCTATAAGAATCCCAAGTGTCATATTTTGTTAAGGGAAAGTGTCGTTCTTTGTGAAAGGTAGTTTTGGAACATCCTTAAGAAACAAATCCTATGCATTATCTTGCATTAATGGATCTTATCAATCATGGGGACATGTGTTGTATCATTCATAAGGTATTACACACTTTCTCTTTGCAATCGAAACTTGTGGCATAAAGAAGATCTTTACTATCTCATTTGGAGGTAAGTGTTGTCTTGCTATCATTTTAGTGAATGCATGTTGATTTTTGGTACTGATTGTTATGTGGATGATCATTATGAGTGTGTGATCATGTTCAAGTCTTGCTATGCTCTCATTATTGCCTTCTTGTAACACTAATCCCATACTTAATCATTTTCAAAATTCTCATTATCCTCACTACGAGCTCAATCATGGACCAACTTTTTTGTCTCCTGATATTGTGCATTGCGCAATCCTAAGCCATAGTGAAGAAGCCTCTACCCCCTAGAATTGTGCACTATGCATTCCTAGAGAACAATCTTCCTCAACTGCACACTGAATAATCCTTGTGATCAATCACTCAATTGTGCCAGTTGCACTTGCCCAATGTGCAATATTTATCAACCTTACCTTTCCTTGCACACGCCACAATCATAAGGGACAATGGAGCCTCTTCTGGACCCTTGTAGTGCTCAACTACAGAGCCCCTTGAGTCTCTTTCTTAGCCACTACGCACTCCACAGTCATAGTGCCCAGTCATGCCCCTATGCCCCCTAAACTTTCCCTCTATGCAATTCTTTAACTTGTCTTGCCTCCACTCTGCACTGCACACTTTCATGGAGTAGTAGAGTCATCTTTCAGCCCTTACAGTGCTAAACTGCACATTGCCTAGACCCCTTCCTAAACTTGTCCACTACATAATTCTTGACTTGCCTCTCCCTCAATTATTGTGCACTGTGAAGTCACAGTACCTAGTCCCTCACTCCCTATCTCTTGCTTCCATGCACTATGCTCAAGAAGGCCTCTCTCCTCCACCATTGTGCATTGTCCCGTGATAATGAGAATGTTGCATGAGAAACAAGGTAGACTAGGTGATTTTTGGAATGATATTGTCTTGTCATGAGTAAATTTCATTTGCAAGTGCTATCATTTGAACATGGTAGGATAATGCTCAAAGAGGACATCAAGGAGATGTTGTGAGAAGACACTTATGGAGGTGAGACACAAAGAGAACAAAGAGACAAAGGGATACTTGATTATGACAGATGGATGATGATCAAAATGACATGGAAGACTCTACACTTTAACTAGCCTTTTGGAGGTACTAAAGATGAAGTACAAGAAAATTTATCATGAAGATGTGAAGACAGTAGCAAAGAGAAGAGCTTGGCATATGATACACTATAATGAAGTCATATGTCACCATTTCCAAGTCATGGCTTCTCAAACTATCACCGCTACAGTCACATGTTGTCAATGTCTTTTTCCATAATTTCTGGAATGTAATATTGTATTTTTAAAAAATAAGAAATTGTAAAATGTGTGGAAGCCCAAGGGTCCCACATGGAATGCGAAAAGTCATTATAAAGTTATAAATTCATGTAGAAGGTGAAAGGTCACATAAGAATTTGAAAAATCGCATGCTAGCTCAAGATTCGTAAGGGAAGGTCAAGAGTCACAAGGGAGGTGGAGAGTCAGCTCATTTTTTATAAATACACGCTCATAGCTCAAGCAAAGGCATTTTCATATTGGCTTCTCAAGCTAGACATAAGAGAGACGATTAGTCATTTAAGGAGCAAGCATATGCTTAACGTTCAAATATTGGAGCTAGTGTTGTATCATTGGAATGGTGTATCTTGGAACTTTCACTTAATGATTTGATGATCTGATACACTTTCAAGCATATATCATGAATGATTGCAAAACTATTCTTTCATTGTTTGTGATGGATATTTATGTTTCTACATACTAATGAAAATGAATTATTTTGTTTGCTTTAGTATGCATCTTCAAACTATGCATCTCTTGATTTCATGATAGTTTTTCATTTGTGAACTATTTAGCATGATAAGTAACGATTCTTTCAAATATATGTGTGTGTCTTTACTAGGATAGTACTATTAATTTTCTTCTGAAGACTCACATTCTCTTCCCTTCCATGAAAGAACATTGTACACTTTTCAATTGAATACTTTACAAGGATAACTTACTTGTTCATCTCAAAAGTATATGTGTTTTCTCTTGTGTCATTTGCTGTAGCCAAGGAAAATCATTAAATATATGGCAGTCATGCCTATTTCTTGGATGGGGCTCCTACTCCAAACGATGTGAGGTCTAATTGGGACTTCAATTAGGGAACTTTTGAGGTCTAAAATGGGCCTCCTAAGAAAAATGTACAACCAAAATAAATTTTATAAGAACCAATAGGATTCAAAATGATGATGTCAACCATGGGGGATGATTCACCATTTTTGGAGTAAAAAAGTAAAAGACTAAAAAATAATAAAATAATAAAACTACTTCTTCAACTCATGTTTTCAACCTATCTCCCTAAGGTTTTACTCAAATTTCATGCGAGTACTCATTGGATGCAAAATTTAAATCCTCATCCAAGGAGTACCCATGTTGCATACTTTTGATGGACCCTGCTACAAGAAAAATGAGCAATACATGAAAAACGTGATTGCAATCACTTTTTTCATGTATTTATCATTTTTTGTATAGTAGGGTCCATTGAAAGTATGCAACATGGGTACTCATTGGATGAGGAATCAAATTCTACATCCAACAAGTGTTTTTGCTCGAAATTTGAGTAAACCCACAAGGAGATAAGTTGAAAATACGAATTGAAAAAATAGTTTTTTTCTTTTTTCCCTCTAAAATTTGATGATGTAATATAATATTATTTTATTATTTTGACTATTATTTTATAATTTCCTTAGGAGGCTCATTTTAGACCTAAAAACTTCCTTATGCATATTATGGAGACCCCTTGTATGTTGGTGGTTTCCAACACCATCAACAACATCAAAGGGCTCGACCTCAGGGAAATCTAAAGGAATCTCATGGTATTCAAGTCAAATCCTTGAAGGTTTCCATGGTGGTCACACATGATATTAGCTTGGAAGCAATTCTGCAAATTATTGGAAAAAGCCTAGTAGGAAGGTTTTACAAAAAGGATGTGGGGTAAAATTCTTTGTTAGAATGGTTAAATATAGAATGGAAGCTTGTTATGGGTTACAAGTTTTCATTTCACTTATTGATTTGAGGTTGAATCACCTTATATTAGCATTAGAAGGCGACTACGACAATAATAATAATAATAATAAATTAATTAATTAATTAATTCTTGCTTCACCTAGGGATAGGGGGGGAATTTGGGCTTATCATTAAGCCTTTCTCTATTGATTTTGATCCATCCAAGGAGTTTATATTAATCCAAAAAGTGTGGGGAATTATTCTTGGCCTCCCCTTAATTTTTGGGGCACAAGAGATACTTAGGGCTATGGGGGAAAACATTGGGTGGTTCCTCTGGTCGAAATTGAATTGGGTAGAAAAAGTGGACCATCAGTGGTTGTGGATGCAAGTTGAGTTGGACATCGACGAGAGATTAGTGGGGTAAATCAAGCTCAATATTCCCTATAAAATTGATTATTGGCACCTCCACTTTTGATGTTATGCATGTCATAATACATGACACTTGCAAGCTCAATGTCGAAAAATTGTTCCCTTGATTAAGGGTCACAAAAGAGTTTGGAAAAAAAAGAGTCTACAAAGCTTCATTGTAGTGGTAATGGTCCTTTATTATCAGTCTAGAGACAATTCGTAGATGCAAGGGAACCAACGCCCAGGACATCTACAAGAGTGATACAACTTTTAAAACACTGGTTGGATAGAGAGACAAACCATAAGAGATAAAATGATTGTTATAATTTAGAAATTTATCAACTCCAACCAAAATGGCCAGATCTATTAGGGTTGCAAGACTTAGAGTTTAAAAAATGAGTACAAGTAAAGGAGAAAAACATAGCCTAATCTCATAGGGCTTTAGAAATCTCAAATTTCAACCCTGCAAAAGAAATGATGCAAAGAATAAGGAAAATTGATGAATGCATGATATGGTGGAGCGCCTATTAAGGAATTTAAACAAAAAATATGAGACCATTAGTGCTAGGTAAACTCATAAATTTGGTCTAAATCAACCTATTTCTCTTACATCACATATCAGAAGAAGAAAAACATATTTAATGAAATGATAAATACATCAAAGGAAAACAAAATTTGCAACTTGCCCAAAGTTGGAATCAAAATTATATTTATTGATAATTTTTTAAGAGACTTCATCATTTACATCCATATTTTGCTCCAAACTCTCTGCCTCCAAACCCTTAAAAAATATTTGTCTCAAACTTGTATCCTATCCTTAGACTAATTGTCTTGATCAGTTTCAAATTGATTTTAAATAGTTATAAAGTTGTTTTTTTCGAGAGAGTTTATAATAATTTAAACCTTTTGTAATTTAAAACATAACCTTCCCCTTAATAAACATGTGTTATAATACATTTTGGATTCTTAACTTTGGAAATCATATTTAAAACCGATAAGGAAAGAAAGAAAGAAAGAAATGATTTTAACGTTCACGAGGCTAAAGATATCCTATGGGATAGATTACTTCTTCATCTGCTTGATGTATTCAACCCTTTTTATGTGAATCTTAACAATGAATGCTCCCAGCTTCTTGACAAACCCCTCGCTAAATAGATTATCCCAAGAGCTAGCTGTTAGCATATCTGCATAGCTTACCCTGTGGTATTTGAACGCCTCACACTCTAAAATGAAATGTTTTTTTGTTTTCATTTTTCCGGAAAAACAAAAAATGCATACTCTTTCCTCCCACACTTCTTTTGGCCTTTTCTTTCATCATGCATACATTGGAAAAAGAATTTGTTGTTTTGAAAAAACCATAAACATCTCCTGGGGGTTCCTTTAGTAGTCTCTATAAATGAGGAGAGGTACCCCAGATAAATAGTGGTTGTTGATCTAGAGATGAGTTGATTGGTGAAACCACTTCCTAGGGGTTCCCCTTAGCATCAACTCTGTGTCTTTTAATCTTTCGAGACTCTATTGATCTGGAGCATGAAAAATCTTGGTCGTTGATTTTGCTTTGACCAAAATTGAACTGTATATTTTTTATGCATCCTCACGGAATTAAAGCATCTTCCTCCACGACTTTTGTTTCCATTCCCTCTTCCTTAAATCCACTCAACCCAACAACTTTGAGTTCGAAACACTGTTTTCTTAATAGTGTGTATGGGAAATAAGGAAGTATTGTCGAAATTAATTTTGTTTTGGAAAAACAATGATAAGGTAAACCAACTTTCTAGTGTTTTAGCTTTGCTTTGAAGTGGAATATAGCACATAGTACTTTTTCATCAAAGGAAGTGCATCATGCTTGAAGAAAGATACCTTTAACTAAGACACTGTAGCCTTCTCCAACATTTATTTTTTATATTAAAATATTTTCTTTGTTTGACTTAATGAACTCAAGAAGCGTCTCTTACATAATGACTTTGACTTTGACTCAAAAAAATCCTAGAGCACTCAATGGATGCTTTTATCTATTGACCATTAACCTAAGCATGAAACCCATGCTTTAATAATCTTATTATTAAATAATCTTTTTTTATTCTAACAAATACAATTATGAAGACCAACACTAGTTACATTCTTCAACACTCCCTCTTAACTAGGGAGGTATTCATAATTACATATATACAAAGGTACACAGAAGATCTTAAAATGATATGCTCTACAAAGAGTCACAACACATGCAATGCTACAGATTAGATACTTGAGCAAGGTATATAATCCAATTGAGACTAAGGTGTGTTCCATGCTTTAGCCACTCTAGGTACCATCAAGATTCACTTTAACACTAACCTGAGGATTTAGGTGTGTATCCAAGGTCATAGCTCCAACACCAATGTCACCTACTTCAGGATCTAGATATCATCACAAGTCGGTCATATGTCCTCCCTAGCATCTTGTCGCTCCTAGAAGCTTCATCTCCCCCAATAAACTAAATCAAATATATCCATCATCCCAAGCATGCCAAAACTTTCGACCTTCTTGTGGAGAGATCGTGCACAATCAGAACCCCAATTAGTAATCAAATTTCAATATATATAAGCTAAATTAAACTTTTGGGGTTCTCAAGTATACTGATGCTTCTTAGGTCATCATCATATTATCAAAATACATCTTCATCGGAAGCTTTCTCCTTTAAATTTTACAACAACACCAAACTTATCCTTAGCACTTCTTCCAGAACATCTAAGTATTGTTTACAACTTTGCTACTCATGAATATATATCTATAATGCTTCAACCATGATCTGTATTCTTTCTTCAAGGTCTTAATTGTCACATTAAGCCCTCCTTCTCAATTAGAGATATATACACTTTCTTCATCCAAGCTCCCTCTCAACTTAGGGAGATCAATAACTTCATATCATCAAAGAAACTTCTACCTTTCAAAAATTTAGGAACATCATTCTTTCTCATGCTAACAAGGTCATCTATTTGTATTTTATGTCATCATCATTCCTTTTATTCGTCATACATCTTCAACATCTTGAATTTGATTTGCAAGTGTTATCATCCGAACATGGCAGGATAGCGCTCGAGGAGGACATCAAGGAGATTTTGTGAGAAGACACTTGTGGTGGTGAGGCACAAAGAGAACAAAGAGACAAAGGGATATTGGATTATGACAAATGGATGAAGATCAAGATGACATGGAAGGATCTACACTTTAACCAACCCTTTGGAGGTACTAAAGATGAATTACAATCATATATATCATGAAGAATGTGAATACAACAACAAAGATAATAGATTGACATTTGATACACTACAATGAAGTCATATGTCACCATTTCCAAGTCATGGCTTCTCAAACTGTAACCAATACATCCACATGTTGTCAATGTATTTTGCCACAATTTTTGGAATATAATATTGTATTTAAAAAAAAAGATGAGAAAATTTAAAATGTATGGAAGCCCAAGGGTCTCACATGGAATGTGAAAAGTCACTAGAAAGTTCTAAATTCTTGTAGAAGCTCAAAGGTCACATAGGAATTCGAAAATTCATATGGGAGCTCAAGAGTCGTTAAGGAAGGCCAAGAGTCACAAGGGAGGTGGAGAGTCGCCTCATTTGTTATAAATACACCCTCAAAGCTCAAGCAAAACTTTTCACCTTGGCTTCTCAAGCTAGACATAGGAGAGAAAATTGGTCTTTTGAGGAGCATGTGGTGGCTTAACATTCCACTATTAGAGCTAGTGTTGTATCATTGTAATAGTGTATCTTGGGAATTTCACTCAGTGATTGGAAGCTCTTTGAGCCGATGCACTTTCATGCATATATAATGAATGATTATAATATTATTCTTTCAGTGTTTGTAGTGTATGTTTATGTTTCTACTTACTAATGAAAATGAATTATATCGTTGGCTTTAGTACGCATCTTTGAATTGTGCATCTCTTGCTTTCATGATTTTTATTTCTTTATGAATTATTTCACAAGATGACTAACGATTCTTTCATATATATGTGTGTGTCTTTACTAGGATAGTACTATTACTTTTCTTCTGAAGACTCATTTTCTCTTCCATGTAGTGAAATAACCAGTATACACTTTGCAATTGAATACTTGACAAGGCTAACTTACTTGTTCATCTCGAAAGTATATGCATTTTCTCTTGTGTCATTTATTGTATCCAAGGAAAATCATTAAGAATATGGCAGTCGGGCCTATTTCCCAAATGATTCTCCTACTCCAAATGGTGTGAGGTCTAATTGGGACTTCATATCAAGGAGACCCCCTGCATGCTAGTGGTTTCCAACACCGTCAACATTATGGAGTTGGAATGAGGAAAGCTTTTTTATGGTTGATAATTCAACACATTCACATAAAGAACCTTTTGTTCAAGGTAGCAATTTTCTGAGCCCGACTCCAAGTCATATATCTGAGAAAGGAGATTCATCTCACCAAGGTCCTGACCATACCTACAAAGTCACCTACAAGAAACTCCGGATGATTCTGCCTATTACTCATCAATTTCCTAGAGCTCTTGAATTACGTCTTGTCACATTTGTTCTTCCTCATAAGCAATCAAGGAAAGAGACAACCCATCTTGGTGTGTTAGTTTATTTTGTGGAAGAATTGGTTACCGCAACCCTTGAAGATTTATTTGTCTCAATTTAAGAATATCTTCATCAAGAGGATCTTCCACCACCTATTTGGGAAAATCTGGAGGGAGACAGGGATGATTTTCACTTCTTTTGACAAAGAACAACTGAGAACGAACAACTGAATAATAATGAAAATTTGAACAATGAAGGAGAAGAATCTTTAGAATTGGAGAGTGAAGAGGAGGAGAATAACGAAGACATGGCTAATGACCAATTGGTGGGTGGCTCAAGGGCCTCTTGTTCTTCCGAGCAACCTTCATTGCTTACCAAAGCACCTGAAAATTTTGTTTACAAAGTATGATCCAGGAAATAAAGCGAAGGTTGGAGATCACATTGATGACTTCTACTTTCATCTAAGGATGTTAGAGGTACGTTTTGATGATGTTGCTTGTATATTATTTCCTCTCACTCTTGAAGGTAGAGCATCAGTTTGGTATCATAGGCTTCCAACAAATTTAATCCATGATTAGAGGGAGTTTAAACAATTGTTCTTATAAAAAAATGACAATGATAAAACTCCTTCCATGTTAGTTAAAGAACTTGGAAACATTAGGATGGTTGTAAATTTTAATCAAATATTAACACATATTTTGAATAAAATCCCCATTGATGTGCAACTTCATGATTCAATCACTAAGGATTATTATAATGTTGTCTTACCCACTAACATTTCCATTTTTTTGAAATGTGTTGCAAAAGAAACTTTGGCCTTTAACTTTGCGGAAGCAATTGATCTTGAGAAATACTTAATGTCTATTGGGCTTATTTTTTATCGGGAAGATTCAAAGGACCCCAAAGACAATGGTAAAAATTCCCAAGCCTCTTCTGCTTAAACTAAAGAGAGATCCTTTTGATATGGAAATTTTTACTAAGTCCTTGAAGTTGTTAACCAATGAAGTATCTGAACACAAAAGGAAGTCAAGTGAGGATTCTATTAATAGTAAGTCTTTTAAGTTGTACTTTAAGAAGAACATCAATCAACCGGCCAAGTCTGCAAAAATATCTAATGTTGTATATAAGATTGAGAACCTAAGCATGGATAACTATTGTACTTCTCATCAAGAAGCACATTCTGAAAAAGCATACCCCCAATTGAAACACAACATGAATTTTGTGGTTACCAATGTCATAGAAATTTTTTCAGCAGAAGAACATTCAGAGTAGACTCAAGAAGCTGATGAACCATCGTCGTCAAAGGAAAAAACAAGTGTTGGTGATTCAATTTTCACATTTGATCTTATTTTAAACATTGATCGAGAAGGTGCTAGTGAGACCCAAGTAAGTGAATCTCCTCCTCAATAACCATCTAAGCAAGATAATTTGAGAAGAAAAGGATCAGTGTTTGAGTAAGATATGAGAAAGCATTTATTGAGAAAAATATTACCTCTTAGTAATCATGCTTAGGGCACTTAGATTAAGTCCAAGAACATTCAGTCTTAGAAGAATACTTCCCAAAATAATAAGAACAAGTCCATTAATCCTTAGGTATCAAACAAAATTTCACCACCCACCACTTCAGCACACCCTGCCGAAGATGAGGACATTGATTATACGTTCTTGAAGACATGAAGAAATCTCGTGCAAATATTTAATCTATGAGATAGAAAGTTGGCAAGCCAACATGAGTTGATCAACTAGGAATTCACATCACAACCTTTGTTGGGTAAGATAGTTTCTTCTTCCCAAGCCTTGCTTGGTAAGTCTCTCACTATTCTCTAATTGGTAGTAATGTAGCTAATGTAAATTCTAGGTCTACTTGCCCACCTTTTCTTTTTAACTTTTGAAATTTTCAGTTATAATGTCCATAATTGCCTTGTTGATTCTAGCGCATTTGTGAATGTTATGCCTTTATTGGTTGAAAATAAAATCAATGTGAAATGGGAAAAAACTGTTGCCATAATCATATAATTAGATAGATCTTTAGTGTAGGAAATTGGCAAACTGAACAATGTTATAATTCGTTTATATTTTGATCATAGATTTCATTAATGTATTGATATTGTCATTGTGGACATTCGAGAAGATTATGGATTGATTTTAAGTAGAGATTGGTCTAGCAAGTTACTATAATACTTTGCTACTAACTAGTTGCATTTACGGATTCCCTATAAGGGCAAGAATAATGAGATTTGAGTTCGGAGTGAACCTTTTATGAAGCATACCGTCATGGTGCTTGAAGCTCATAATGAGCCGATTATCTTTGCGCAAGCAATTTTCGGAAAGTGATTTTTAGAAGCTGATAATGGATGTTATATTGCATATCCATCCCCTGTACCACCAGAGACAAAATCAGAACTCCTTCCTTGCAATCCAATTGGTGAAAATGACTTTGGTAATATAGGTGTAAATAGTACTAGCGTAGAAACTAACATTGTTTCTACTAACGTTTGGACTTTGAATTTTGATGGTTTGAAAACACAAGAGAGTTCTAGACTTGGTTGAACTCTAAATTGACCCTCAAAATAACAAGTGTATTATTTCATGTCGATTAGAGTTCGAGTGCACGAACAACATTGCAGAATACAAACCACTCATACTTGGACTTGGGAAAGCTATAGACCTCAAAGTGGAAGTGTTAACAAATATTGTAACATGTCAGGTACAAAATAATATTCATATTGTGTCACCTAATCTTTTAAACTACCAGCAAGAGGTATGGCGTCGTATTTCTTTCTTTTAAGCATTTAACAATAATTATGTTGCTAGGATTCACAAACCAACCGTAAATACATTAGCTAGTGCTATTGTTAGGTTATCACCACTTAGATATGGTTTTTCTATTGAGATTATTTATATGTCATCCATACCTAACAATGTAACTAATTTACATGTTTTCAATGATGACCAACAAATATTGTATTTCATGGCTAATATTGATGTGTTTAAAGATAGGTGATCGATGAGGATGAACACAAAAGCAATTTTCAGGAATCAGCTCAAGCACATAAAGGTAAGACCCATAGTTCCATATTGTTGCACGAACAAGTTAACTTGGGCACCAAGGAAGATCCAAAATATGTAAACCTCATTACTTGTTGTTCTCCCCAAGAGTGCCAAGCTTTTGTTCGTCTTTTCAAACAATACTAAGATGTGTTCTCATGGACATACGATGAATTGAAAACCTATGATATGTGAATTATCCAACATGTAATACCTATTAAGGAAGGGGTAAATCCATTTCAATAGAAGTTGAGAAAATTTAATCCTACGCTTGAAAGCCTGATTCTGAAAGAATCGAGGAAATTGTTGGATACTTGGATCATCTTTAAAGTTTGTCATTCTACGTGGGTTTCTAATTTGGTTCCTGTCAGAAATAAGTCTAGAGAAATACACTTATGTGTTGATTTTTGTAACTTGAACAAGGCTCCAGATAAGATAATTATCCCAAGCCATCTATGGAGCAGATACTCCAGACAATATCTGGGTCAGATATGTTCTCGCTATTAGATTTTTTGGATACAACCAAGTTCTAGTAGCAGAATATGAGAGATTAAAAACAATATTTAGGACTAAATGGGGTACAATCACATTTCGGTGAATGTTGTTTGGACTTATAAACATTGGTGCTACCTTTCAACGGGATATGGACATCACATTTCATGGATTGGTCGAACAAAGTGGTCATGTACTTAGATGATTTTACTGTGTTTTCGAAGAAAATATTTGACCATTTTCGTCATCTAAGGAAATTCATTGAGCAGTGTCGAAAATATGGTATATCTTTAAATCCAAAGATGATTATCTTCGAAGTTTCCAAGGGAAACCTCTTGGGACACATTATAGCTAAGAGCGGGATTAAAGTGGACATGGAGAGAATCAAGAATATTGCTCAAATTCCCTTTCCCATGAACAAGAAAGCCATGCAATCCTTCTTACGGAAAATTAACTTTCTCCAGAATTTTATCTCTGATTATGCATAGATTGTTAAACCTTTGTAGGAGATGATAAAGAAGGATGCGATTTACAAATGGGACAGTAGGGAGAAATATGTTTTTGCCTAGATTAAACAAGTGATTGTCGATGCCCCAACATTATATAATATGGATTTTAATAGAACTTTCTTGTTGTATACTTTTTCTTATGATACATATATTGCAGTTGTTCTTACTCACAAGGACAACCAAGGAAATGAGTGACCGATATCATTTATGATTGTTGGTCTATAGGGATATGAATTGAATTATCCCACCATAGATAAGCAAGCATATACAATTTACAAGGTGGCAAATCACTTCAATTGTTACCTCTTAAAAAGCCATGTTATCATCTTTTTACCTCACCCAATGGTTAAATCACTTTTTGTCCAACAAGAGTTGGGTGAGAGGAGGGAAAACTAAATGAGAAGCCTTCAGGAATATGATCTAAAACTAAAACTAGTTCACACAATAAAAGGCTATAGTCTATGATGGCTTGCAACAGAAGCAAATAATTTTCCAGAAGAGGATTCTTCTAGATGGGAACAAGAAATTGAAATGTACAACATCGAGCAAGCTACCCCTACAAACACACCCACATCTTAGAACATTGATATATGATAGTATCTAGAGAAAAGCATCTTGCCCTTGCACTTGTCGGGGATACAAAAGAGGGTGATTCATCTCAAAGATTTATCATATCAGCGTGTTCATGGTGTGCTTTTTCGAAAGCACCATAATGGTGTCCTGCTCAGATGCTTATAAGCACAATATTCATAAAGGTTATTGAAATACCATCATGATAGGTCAGCTGGTGGGAACTACATAGGCAATACTACTACTCACAGTGATGTGATATGGTTACTATTGGCCCGCACTATTTAAGGATGCACATGCCTATGCCCGTAAGTGTCATGTATGTCAATGATGTGTTGGTCACAATAGGAAGTGAGTCACCCCATTGTAGCCCATTGTTGTTGAAGAGCCTTTTCAACAATGGGGATTGGATGTTATTAGTGAAAATTTTCCTCATTCATCAAAGCAACACCAATATATCTTAATTTCCATATATTATTTTACTCGGTGGGTTGAAGTAGTTCCATTGAAGCAAGTGAACAAGTAGGAAACCATTCACTTTCCTAAGCAAAATATTATCACCAAGTCTGGCATTCCTACGTCACTTGTTTTTTATGACGCAATGTAATTTTCATTGCTAAAGCTTTACGATTTCACATTGGAAAATGTTATTGTTTTAAAGAAATTGCCTAATTATTACTCCTATGGGAATGATTTAGCTAAGTCTACTAATAAGAATTTAATTCACATCATTAAGAAAACCTTTTTCTATGAGCAAAGGAACTAGCATAATGCATTGGTGAATGCCGCATGGGTTGACTTTGTTACACCAAAACCCTTTCTGAATACCTCCCCTTACTTCCTCTTATATGGAAAATAATTTATCCTTCCTCTAAACCTATACCTCCTAGCCTTACAACTTTCCCAAGAATCTTGAGGTAAACCTTGTCTTGTTGTTCAAAGTAGGATAAACACCCTTCTTAAGTTAGAGGAATAAAGGAATAAAACAAATTAAAAGTTTCTTGTACACCAAATTCATATCAAGTGTTGGTTTGGCAAGAAATCTACAGGGAACAAGGAGTTTGGTCTAGGAGACCTAGTATTTGAATGGGATAAGGCACATGAACAGAAAGGTAAACACACCAAATTTCAATCCATGTGGATCATACCCTTTGTCGTTCACGATAAGATTGGCCACCATACTTATCATCTTCAATCTTTGGATGCAAAGATTGATTCTCTTCCTGTTAATGGCCAAGATATTAAACATTATTTTCAGTATTAGTCTTGGGTTGTGTTTCTGCTTATGTACATATTTATTTCCTTGTTTGTTTTCGTTTTGGTTTTTTTATGTCACGTCTTGTCTTTTCTTCTTTGCTTTGTTTTTGGTCAATGTATGTAAATAAGACGTTTTGTGAAAGTGTTTTGTCTTGTTCTAATAAATGTGGTGAAAGTTTTAAAGGGCTCTGTGACACTCAACAATGCTTGGTTAAATGTTGATCCCTCTTCTTTGTTTGGGTCTAATATATTTTTGGTCTTGATGTTTGAATGGAAATTATGATCCATCTAAATGGAAATCTTTAAGTAGAACCATGATTCCCATATCTATTTTAGGATCTTCATTCCTTGACTTGGTATTGTAATTGAATGGTGTTTTTCATGCCAATACAATCAATTAGAGAAGGGAAAGGACGAAAACTAAATCGAGCATGTCAATTATAGAGGTATATAAAAGTCTCTAAAGGAACAACCTATCTTTCTCTCAAATAAGTCAGGATAACTCTTCTGCCTTAGCAATATAAACACTGATAAAATGCCAATGAGCATATTGAAAATAAAATAAGGGGTGAAAGAAGAGAAAGGCTTCTTATGTAGAGAAGTGAAGAAAGCAACTTTTTTGGGGTACTAAACAGGCTCGCAGTCAGTGAAGTAGAAAGTGACTCTGTCGAGGTACTGAACAAGCCTGCTGGTAGTGGAGCAACACCAAAGATGGAAATAAAACTCTAAATTCAAAACTCACGAAGGTATACTATCCTTCTCCCCAATTGAAACAATTGAGATGTGGTAAGCATTGTAAATGTGTTTGAGCCTGGAAAGGGAATAACAAAGACTATATTTATAACTAGGATGTGTGGGGAAGCCTAGGTAATTCACACGGTGAATCAATACTTCCTGAAAGACTAGACTTTGTGCATAAAGCTAGACCTGAACAAAGAATCTGGGGTTCTTCCTGTGAATCGCTAAGTGTTTTCCCTACTACAACACCCTCCAAATTTTGTCCTACATTAATATTGTGGAGCCTCCCTTTGACCACGTGAACTGTTGTTTCTAGTTGTTATAATAATTCTACACTTGTTTTCTAAATTTTCAAGTCCCTTTCTATAGGAATCCCAAGTGTCGTATTTTGTTAAGGGAAAGTGTCATTCTTTGTTAAAGGCAGTTTTGGAACATCCTTAAGAAACAAATCCTATGCATTATCTTGCATTAATGGATCCTATCTACCATGGCGACATGTGTTGGAATCATTCTGAAGGTATTTCACACTTTCTCTTTGCAATTGAAACTTGTGGCATAAAGAATATCTTTAGTGGCGCATTTGGAGGTAAGTGTTGTCTTGTTATCGTTGCAGTGAATGCATGTTGAGTTGTGGTATTGATTGTTATGTGGCTGATCATTATGAGTGTTTGATCATGTTCAAGTCTTGTTATGCTCTCATTATTGCCTTCTTGTAACTCTAATCCCACACTTAATCATTTTTGGAATTCTCATGATCCTCACTACTGGCTCAATCATGGACCAACCTTTTTGCCTCTTGATACTGTGCACTGCGCAATCCTAAGCCATAGTGAAGAAGCCTCTACCCCCTAGAACTCTGCACTATGCAGTCCTAGAGATCAATCTTCCTCAACTACGCACTGCATAATCCTTGTGATCAATCACTCATTTCTGCCAGTTTCACTTTCCTAATGCGCAGTATTGATCAACCTTGCCTTTCCTTGTGCACTGCACAATCATAAGGACAATAGAGCCTCTTTTGGACCCTTGTAGTGCTCAAATACATAGTCCCTTGAGCTTCTTTCTCAACCACTACACACTACACAGTTATAGTGCCCTACAATGCCCCTATTCTGCCTCCACTCTACATTACACACTTTCATGGAGTGGTAGGGTCATCTTTCAGCCCTTATAGTTCTTAACTACACATCACCTAGACCCCTTCCTTCAAGCACTGCACACTGTGCATTCTTAGTGAGTAGGAAAGGCTTCCTTGCCTCCTAAACTTTTCCACTACACAATTATTGACTTGCCTCTCCCTCAGTTATTGTGCACTGTGAAGTCATAGTGCCTAGTCCCTCACTCTCTGTCTCCTACTCCCATGCACTACGCTCAAGAATGCCTCTCTCCTCAACCCTTTTGCATTGTCCCGTGATAGTGAGAATGTTGCATGAGAAACAAGGTAGACTAGGTGATTTTTGGATTGATATTGTCTTGTCATGAGTAAATTTCATTTGCAAGTGTTATCATCTGAACATGGTAGGATAATGCTCAAGGAGGACATCAAGGAGATGTTGTGAGAAGACACTTATGGAGGTGAGAGATAAAAAGAACAAAGAGACAAAAGGATACTTTATTATCACAGATGGATGAAGATCAAAATGACATGGAAGACTCTACACTATAACTAGCCTTTTGGAGGTACTAAAGATGAAGTACAAGCATATTTATCATGAAGATGTGAAGACATTAGAAAAGAGAAGAGCTTGGCATTTGATACACTATAATGAAGTCATATGTTACCATTTCCAAATAACAACTTCTCAAACTATCACCACTATAGTCACATGTTGTCAATGTCTCTTTCCACAATTTCTAGAATGTAATATTGTATTTAAAAAAAAAATGAGAAAATGTAAAATGTGTGGAAGCCCAAGGGTCCCACATAGAATGTGAAAAGTCACTATAAAGTTATAAATTCATGTAGAAGTTGAAAGGTCACGTAAGAATTCAAAAACTCGCATGCTAGCTCAAGCTTCACGAGGGAAGGTCAAGAGTCACAAGGGAGGTGGAGAGTAAATTCATTTGCTATAAGGAATTTTCATCTTGGATTCTCAAGCTAAACATAAGAGAGAAGATTAGTCTTTTGAGGAGCAAGCAGTGGCTTAACGTTCAAATATTGGAGCTAGT
The DNA here is from genome assembly GCA_000404065.3 of Pinus taeda. Lineage (NCBI taxonomy): Eukaryota > Viridiplantae > Streptophyta > Pinopsida > Pinales > Pinaceae > Pinus > Pinus taeda. The sequence continues at coordinate 60,179 of APFE030341903.1, read as the reverse complement.
GTTGTATCATTGTAATGGTGTATCTTGGGACTTTCACTTAATGATTTGAATCTCTTTGTTCCAACACAATTTCAAGCATATATCGTGAATGATTGCAAAGCTATTATGTCATTGTTTGTGATGTATGTTTAAGTTTCTACATACTAATGAAAATGAACTATTTTGTTTTCTTTAGTATGCATCTTCGAACTTTGCATCTCTTGCTTTCATGATAGTTTTTTATTTGTGAACTATTTAGCATGATAAGTAACGATTCTTTCAGATATATGTGTGTGTATTTACTAGGATAGTACTATTACTTTTCTTCCGAAGACTCATTTTCTCTTCCCTTCCATGAAAGACCATTGCACACTTTTCAATTGAATACTTCATAAGGATAACTTACTTGTTCATCTCGAAAGTATATGTGTTTTCTCTTGTGTCATTTATTGCATCCAAGGAAAATCATTAAGAATATGGCAGCCATGCCTATTTCTTGGATGGGGCTCCTACTCCAAACAATGTGAGGTCTAATTGGGACTTCATATTGGGGAGAACCCTTGTATGTTGGTGGTTTCCAACACCATCAACAACGTCAAAGGGCTCAACCTCTGGGAAAGCTAAAGAATTTCATGGTATTCAAGTCAAATCCTTGAAGGTTTCCATGGTGGTGGCACATGATATTAGCTTGGAAGCAATTCTGCAAATTCTTGGAAAAACCCTAGTAGGAAGGTTCTAAAAAAAGAATGTGGGGTAAAATTCTCTGTTAGAATGGTTAAATATAGAATGGAAGCTTGTTATGGGTTACATGTTTTCATTTCACTTATTGATTTTAGGTTGAATCGCCTTATATTTGCATTAGAAGGTGACTACAAAAAAAAGTCTTGCTTCACCTTGGAATAGGGGGGAAATTTGGGCTTATCATTAAGCCCTACTCTATTGATTTTGATCCATCCAAGGAGTCTATATTGATCCAAAAAGTGTGGGGAATTATTCCTGGCCTCCCCTTAATTTTTAGGGCAGAAGAGATACTTAGGGCTATGGGGGAAAACATTGAGTGGTTCCTCTAGTTGGAACTTAATTGGGTAGAAAAAATGGACCATCAATGGTTGTGGATGCAAGTTGAGTTGGACATCGGCAAGAGATTAGTGGGGTAAATCGAGCTCAATATTTCTTATAAAATTGATTATTGGCACCTCCCCTTTCGATGTTATGCATGTCATGATACATGACACTTGCAAGCTCAATGTGGAAAAGATGTTCCCTCAATTAAGGGTCACAAACGAGTTTGGAAAAAAGAGAGTATACAAAGCTCAATTGTAGTGGTAATGGTCCTTGTTGTTAGCATAGAGACAGTTCCTGGATGCAAGGGAACCAGTGCCCAGGACATCTACAAGATTGATAAAACTTTTAAAACACTAGTTGGATATAGAGACAAATCATAAGAGATAAAATGATTGTTATAATTTAGAAAGTTATCAACTCCAACCAGAATGATGAGATCTATGAGTGTTGCAAGGGAACCAGTGCCCAGGACATCTACAAGATTGATAAAACTTTTGAAACACTGGTTGGATAGAGAGACAGATCATAAGAGATAAAATGATTGTTATAATTTAGAAAGTTACCAACTCCAACCAGAATGAATTAGAGTTTAAAAAATGACTAGAAGTAAAGGAGAAAAACATAACTTAATCTCAAAGGGCTTTAGGAATCTCAACTTTCAACTCTGCAGAAGAAATGATGCAAAGAACAAGGAAAAATGATGAATGCATGATATGGTGGAGCGCCTATTAAGGAATTTAAACCAAAAAGATAAGAACATTAGTGCTAGGTAAATTCATAAATTTGGTCTAAATCAACCTGATGCTCTTACATTACATATCTGTGGAAGAAAAATACATTTAATGAAATGATATATACATGAAAGGAAAACAAAGTCTACAACTTGCCCAAGGTTAAAATCAAATTGATATTTATTGATAATTTTCTAAGAGGCTTCATCATTTACATCCATCTTTTGCTCCAAACTCTCTGCTTTAAACCTTTACACGAGTGCACAGTTCACGCGGTTGGGGTAGTCGGCTTTCACGCTCCCCACTCGTGATCGATTCCCATTATGTGGCGCTGCGTGGCAGCTTGTAATGTTTCATTGAGAATGTATCTCGATTTATTGTGATTGATGTGATGGATGTTGTACGCTGCTCTGTAGCTCCGTTTCCAATTTCACTTCGCAGCTCCGGCTGTTATATCTGCTCGCTTCGACGAATATATGTAAAATGTTGCTTCTTCAGTGGGGATGCTCTTCCCCCCCTGAAAAATATATATATTAAAATAAACTTTTTGTAATTTAAAACATGACCAGCCCCTTTACAAATGTCCAAGTGCTATAATACATTTTGGATTCTTAACTTTGGAAATCATATATAAAACTGACGAGGATGTAGATGTAGGCCTAGGCTTTCATCATGCATACGTTGACAAAGCATATGTGGTTTTGAAAAACCCATAAACAACTCCCTCGGGGTTCCTTTAGACATAGTTTCTGGAACCCCTAGGATAAATTCTGACCGTCAATCTAAAGATGAGTGGTTTAGCGAAACCACTTCCCGGGGTTCCCCTTAGCATAAACTATGTACTTCAATCCGTTGAGACTCCATTGATAAGAATCATGAAAAATCTTGGCTGTGAAATATAACACATAGTGAAGTGAAATATAACCATTCAAAATGTAGCATTCACTTGCAAATATGGAGAGCATACTAGTCAGAAGAACCGACGAAATCTCCCAATCTGTTCACAATTTCTTCAAATTGCCCACGTAATGACTAAATGGTGTTGAGAAATCAATTAGGGAAACATTTATACTTGATTTCTATTATTTGATATTTATTTGTGATATTATATTTATCTTAGGTTGATTATATTAGTATTTATTATTAAATAAATGTCAAAATATGAAAATCATATATAATGAACAATGGATGTAGGTATTCAATTAGGGCAAAACCCCTATGAAGGAGAAAACTCAGTCAATGTTTTCCATTAGTTGATTCAAATCAAGTTGAGATGAATAAGACCCTTTGACCTAGACTAAAAACATCCTCCATCTATCAAGTCAATCTTTCAAAAGATAAATCATCTTCTAGTCTATTTCTTCATAAATCAACATTCAATAGTTCTTCAAGATACTCGACCCTTTTTATCCTCTTGTACCTTCATCTCCTGCAATCATAAAAAACTTCAGTCCTATAGCTATAAAGAGCTTCGGTCATGTAATCATAAAGAACTTTGGTCCTGCAATTCTTTTGACAAGTTTTGGTCCTGTAATTTATCTTTGCAAACTTTGGTCCAAATCTTCCTTTTATCTCTCCTATGAAGTTCCCTTTTCTATTGAAATTGCATATCAAAATGTGTATGATAGTTTGGTGCCACAAGGTCGAATTCTCATATATATATATATATATAGTCTTTGCAAAGTGGAAGTGTATGTTCATAAGGCCAACTTGACTATTGAAGAGGTTGACTTACAAGGAGACAAAGTTGACTTGATGGAGGAGAAACAAGACTTTATTTTTTATATTAAAATATTTTCTTTCTTTGGCTTAGTGAACCCAAGAAGGGTCTCTTACATAATGACTTTGACTTTGACTCAAAAAAAATCCTAGAGCACTCAATGGATGCTTTGATCTATTGACCATTAACCCAAGCATGAAACCCATACTTTAATAATCCAATTATTAATTTTTCTTTTCTTGTAACAAATACATCTATGAAGACCGATACTAGTTACATTCTTCAACACTCCCTCTTAACTAGGGAGGTATTCATAATTACATATATACAAAGGTACACGGAAGATCTCAAAATGATATGCTTTACAAAGAGTCACACCACACGCAGTGCTATAGATTAGATAATTGACCAAGGTATATAATTCATCTGAGACTAAAGCGTGTTCCAAGCTTCAACCACTCTAGGTACCATCAAGATTCACTTTAACACCAACCCAAGGATCTAGGTGTGTATCCAAGGTCATAGCTCCAAGACCAATGCCACCCTCCCTACTTCAGGGTCTAGACATCATCACAAGTCGTTCATATGTCCTCCCAAGCATCTTGTCGCCCCAAGAAGCTTCATCTCTCCCTATAAACTAAATCAGTTATATCCATCAGCCCAAGCATGCCAAAACTCTCAACCTTCTTATGGAGAGATCATGCACAATCACAACCCTAATTAGTAATAAAATTTCAATTTAAGTAAGCTAAATCAAACCTTTGGGGTTCTCAAGTACACTGATGCTTCTTAGGTCATCATCATATTATCTAAATACATCTTCGTCGGAAGCTTTCTTCTTTAAATTTTACAACAACACCAAACTTATTCTTAGCACTTCTTCGAGAACATCTAAGTATTGTTTACAACTTTTCTACTCACGAATATATATCTATAATGCTTCAATCATGATCTTTATTCCTTCTTCAAGGTCTTAATTGTCACATTATGCCCTCCCTCTCAATTAGAGAGATATACACTTTCTTCATCCAAGCTCCCTCTCAACTTAGGAAGATCAACAACTTCATATCATGAAAGAAACTTCTACCTTTCAAAAAATTTAGGAACCTCATTCTTTCTCATGGTAACAAGGTCAGCTATTCGTATTTTATGTCATGAGCATTCCTTTTATTCATCATACATCTTCAACATCTTGAAGATAATGTACCCACAAATATCCAACATCAACTACAACCAAGTAAAAATATATAGAAGCATGAAGTCAATCATGACATTACAATGGAAACATCAAAATAATCAAGCTTTAGACATCAAATATCTAAATGTAGTTAGGTACAAATATTACATCTTTTATATTTTGTACTTCAACAACCTGCTAGGGCTATTTTCGTAAACCCTAAATTCCATCATCGATACTTAAAGCCTTAGATATCAACCATTAAATCAAGTTAGCAATCAATCATAGCACTTTACATCTTCTTGCCCTAGAATTTTATGTCAAATTCTACTAGGGCTTTGTCACAAACCCTAGATTTCATCAATAAGACTAAATCATGAATATCAACAATTAAGATAGAAAACAAGCAATTCATATCTATTGTTTCATTATTATTTCCTTACATCAATCTCTTACTAATATTTAATCGTAAACCTTAGATCAAACATCAAACTCCAACAATTTGTACCATATTAGGGTTTCTATTATGTTGAAGCTCATACACCTAGGATTTCATTCCTATGATTTTGACTATAGTAAGGATTTTTTCATAAACCCTAAGAATATAGGGTTTCATCATATAACTGAGATATCAATGATAAACCCTAAAAGGATAGGGTTTCTTCATAGCATTACCGAAATCCTAAACATCAAGATAGTAGGATTTCATCATGAATTCTAAACCCTAAGAAGACTAGGGTTTCATCGTTAACATACCCTAAGCAACACAAGGCTAGGGTTTTGTAGTGAACCTAAAGGTTAGGGTTTTACTAAAGTAAACAAAAGATAGAGAATATAACAAAGGTTGATTTAATCTAAAGATTTATCACCTCAACAAGAAACTTGATGATTAAAAATCCTAGACATGAAAGAGTTAGTAATATAGAACAACTTTCAAAATGACCTTACCTTTTAATATGAAGAAGATTTGCTATAAACCTTTATACATACCATGATTTACTCCTTTTACAAACCTCGTAAAGTTTTCTTAATGAAGGGCTCCCTCTAAATTATGTCAACTTCTTCATGGTTCGTCTCCTTATGAGTCAACTTGTGCTCAAGGATCCGACTCGATTTACTAAGACACCATTCTATAATGTTTACCACCAAAATATACAAGTACAATAGTGTGATGATTGTTTGGTTTTTTTCATTAACCTTTTGGAGAATGGATTCCAAGGGATATTAAGTACAAACCCTTGCTAGGTCTAAAAGGCAACATGTTAAGAGAACTAAATATTCAATTCTTATTTTGCAAGGAATTGTCTTACCAACCCTAAGCATAAGGTTTCTAATCAAATAAATAAACCTTATATGCTATCTAGGTTTCACAACTTTTAACATAGTAAGAGCTTGCCAACCTAAGAAATTAAGCGCAATTAAGGATTTTCATGTTAGTTTCTTAAATAAATATCCCCTACATGCCTCAATATTACATATCTTAGACTTTGATGTTCCATTGAGCTGGTTCTTTCTAACAAACTAAAAACACACTGTTAGATTACAAAAACATAAAGGATACTTACTTGAGTTGCAAGGTTTCCTTTAACTAGCTGGTGTAAAATGCCAGATGCTCCTTCTGACTGTACTAAGAATGAGCTTGCTACTTGTAGACTTATGTAGAATGCTGACTTATGTAGAATGCTTCCTTTAGAGATATGATCTGATCAACAATAGAATCTTCTTTCACTTACTTAAATAAGACTAGACACTTGTTTCATAAGAGATGTAGGTATTGATCTTGTTCCAAAAACTGAGATTATGTTCTACTGATTTAGACTTCTCAAAAAAAGTCTTATTATGTGATCCTTCTAGGTCGGATGAAGTGTTATTGTGATGCTTGATCTACTTAAGTATATATGCACATGACATCGTTTTTCGTTCGCAATATTTTTTTGGCTTCTTCAGCTATATAGGTGACTGTAGCTTTAGGTCTTTTGAATAGGTCTACAATGTCTTCAAACAATTTGACCTTTGTCCCTTCCTCAAGAAGGCTCTTCATTGGAAATTAGGACAGATATTAGTCCACAAGAGACATCTCAGAAATGTGATTATGCACAGAGCCCTTAAATTTTTCGGATCTTAGAACTTCAGACTTTAAGGATCTCCTTCACCAGAAACTTGATTTTGTTTAAACTTAAAGATATGCTTTCTGGAAAGTGTTTTACAGCCTCTTAAACTTTTTGCTCGTTTTACCTTTATGTGCGGGGCCTAATTATAGAGAGTGAGGCCAAGTTTTTCATCTTTACATCAGAGATTTTATAACTAATATAATCAACATAAAATAAATATAATATCACAGATGAATCTCAAATAAGAGAAGTCGAGTATAGACACTGCCCTAGTGGATTTCTCAACCTGATATCAGAGGTAAGAACAATGGACTAAAACCGCTAAAAAGTCACAACTGAGAAAAAGAAAAAAAACTACGAGAGGGTCTACTCAAACCAATTTTTTCTATAAACCATGCTAAAAGAAAATATTTTTCAACGTTACTAAAAATAATACAAAATTCAAAATAAATCATGAAAAATACTAACAAAAAGCACAAATCTATAAATTTCTATTATCCCATTTTTTTTGAAAAATTTTCATTCCATATCTTACAGTTTCTAATTCGAACTTGATAACTGTAGTGTGTATGGGAAAGAAGGAAATATTTTCGAAATTAATGCTGGTTGGGAAAAACAAATATGAAGTAAACCCATTGTCCTGTGTTTGAGCTTCGCTGTGAAGTGAAATATAACATGCAGTGCTTTTTTGGCAAAGGAAGTGCCTCATACTTGAAGAAATATGCCTTTAACTAAGACATTTAGGCCTTCTCTAATATTTTCAAACAAGTTTGATCGTGTTGTTGCCTTGGAGTTCGTAAAATAGTTGTGCTTTGGTTCAAACTAACTCCATGGCCCTGCTTCTGACTCTCAACTAAAATTAGTACAATAACAGTAAGAATAGAATTTTGACATGCAATTAGTTGCTCTCTTTTCCGAAAATCGCATTTTACCCTCCAAACATTATTGATCTCAACTGTGTTTTCTTTTACATATGAAGCAAATACGCATGCATTTTCTTTTAGATCAATCTTTCAGCGTGTTATCACTCAGGTTGTCCCTAGGCTCCTAATAGGGATACGGCCGAGGTAACCACAAACCAATCTTCTGATTGCAGGTTCTAGCCCACCTGCAATCGGAGAGGGATCTCTCCTTTTGATTCAACCTTAGTTGATGATTTTAGGCTAGCTTTCTGATTTCAAGGGAGTGTTGATTGTGATTGGAAAGAAGGTAGGA